>JAIUCT010009255.1:0-14988 GCA_021307375.1 Tetraneura akinire | reverse complement strand
ATTATTATTATTATTATTATTATTATTATTATTATTATTATTATTATCAAAATTGATGTAAACGCGTACGGCCGCGCGTTTATAAGTATAAAAACAAAAAATCGGCTTCAAGAATCATATCGTACGAGTATATTCGTTTAAAACAAAAATGAGACACATGAGGTGTTCTACTCTATGGTGTGGAAACTTGAACACTGTATGATGCCGTTACAAAGCAGATAGAAGCATTTGAGTTATGGCTGTGTAGAAGAACGCTGAAAATACCGTGAACTGCCTGTGGATTACAAATGCCGAAGTACTTAGGAGAATGAACAAGGACACTGAATTGGTAAACACCATAAAGATAAGAAAGCTCCAATATTTAGGTCACATAACGAGGAATGAGAGTAGGTATTCAATACTTCAAGCTATTTTGCAAGGAAAAATATATTATGGAAAAAGAGGCACTGGTTAGAAAAAGATAAACATGGCTTCATATCTAAAAGAATCATTTGGAAAGAGGTCATCAGAGTTGTTTCGCGTCGAACCAGATTGATGAAGTATTGCTGGAATGGTCGAAAACATTCGAAATCGGATAGGCACCCGAAGAAGAAGAAGTTTCTGTTTGTTTTTTTTTTTTTTACCACGAATACGTTATTATTATTATTACGTATTATTTATATTAATACACAGTCCGTTTTTGTTATTATTATTTTTTTGCGCGCATACTAATCCAATTTTGCGTTTTTCGTTTCGAAATTGAATACTTTTGCTCGTATGTGATTCCCTTATAATATTATATTATTATATATTCGAAACGCTATAACATCCGCGGAATGTTTATATTATGTATATTATATACGGCGCGGAATTCGTCTATTATTATCAAATGAAAATGCCGGCTTGTCTTTTATTGCGACGTATACCGCGTCCGGCGAGGGGACGAGGAGAAGTTGAATCAGCCGGCATTACGGTTTTAGCCCTTCCCGCGGGGCCGACGTTCTCCTGGAAAACGTTTACGACGCATAATGGCAATTGAAAACGATAAAAAAAAAAAAAAGAAAATTGAAAAAAGAAATAGAAATAGAAAATAAAAGAAAACAGGTAAAAGGCATATTATTATATCGGTAAACGTTATGTCTCTCATCGACGATACGTAAGAAAAAAAAATAGTTAAATAATATTATACGTACTCGAACGTGTGCGATAAGTCGGGGCAACGAATATTCATTTCCCTCCAACTATTTGGAGTACACAAAATTATGTTTCTCGAGATAATTGAATATTACAATAATTATCGTTATAAGCAGAAAAAAACAATAAATAAGACCTTTTAATAATTATTATCACGTCGTACAATAATTATATTATTATATACACTTTCTCGAAATCAATCGTTTTTGTTCAAAAATCGTAGGAATATGTAATTTATTTTATTCCGACCGAAGAAGATAAATATCAGTCCTAATGTAAAACTGTCAAAACGTTAGTTAGTAATAATAATAATATAAAATAAAAATTGTGTACACGTCATTTTGTGTAATATTCTTCTTCTGCGAATTGAACAGTTTTTTATTTTATTTTAAAGATTATATAATATCAAAAGTTATTGCAATGCACTGTTCTTAAATATACGAGTATATATTACATTTATGATGGTATAGAACTATAGAATGACACTAATTATAATAACGACTGAGAACCACTGGTGTAATACAGCCAATTTCCTTATCAGATTTCAATCGATAGCTATATTATTAATTATTACGATCAATAAAACGTTAGCGCGCCTGTACATTTTTTTAATTGTCATATCGGACGTTATCGGCTGTGACCTAATAATAATAATAAAAACAATAATAATAATAATAAATAAAGTTATCTGTTAAATGGCCGTAACAATCGATAATTAACTCGTTTGTTCTTATTACCTATATGTTTATGTGTGAGTGGGCGGAGTAGTTTTCTTTTAGTGACGGAGTGGATTCTTTATTGATATAAAACTACGTCGTTATATCGACATAAAAATAATAATGGAAACTTTATTTTTCTTTAGAAAGCAGAGACATAACAAATCGTGTGTGTGTGTGTATGGGTGTACTTTTTCTATAATTAATTCGTTAATTCTCGTATTTTCGTCTAGGGACGTTTGTACACGTGCTTAATTGCGTTGGCAACCGTGACCTGTATGGCTGTATGCGACGACAATAACAATATTTCAGGTATAGCCGTATACAGGCGGAATGGAAAAATAGTTACCGGGGTACATAATATATAATAATTAAGTCCGTTTTGCGATCCAGTGCGTTTTGCCAGAGTCATATTTAATGTAAATTACGATATTATGAAAAGTGAACAACACCGGTAGGTGTACCGTTATTAATAACGACTACCCTCCGGTCGACGGCGACTGTTTCGACCAAACGTGCCAGGATTATTACTACTTTATACAATATAATATCATAATAATAATAATAATAATATTATAATGCATTATGTGTAAATAAATACGCGTACTGCAGAGGTCATACGAATACCCGTGCCATCATAATTATTATTAACTATAATTATACTTTTGTCCATTATAATTTCGTTTCTTTCCGTCTTTGTTTCGGCGGTGGCAAAACGAAACTTTCAAAAAACTTCTGATGAAAAAAAAAAAATTAATTCTATATCATGATGTAATATTTTATTATTATTATTCTCAAATAACACGAATAAATATGATTAGTAAGAAGTGATTTTAAGTTGTGAAATATATGGCGACGAGAGATCCGATAGGAATAATTTTGAAATGGTTAGCGTCATAAATCTATTAACCAATGGACTGCGCTTTCGAATAGTTCATCCTCATTATGTGATAAGGAAAACTATTCCTTGTGGAAAACAAAATGTAAAAAAAAATTTGATTCCATGATTATTAGAAGTTAGTGATAATCAGCAAAAGATACTTTATGTTAAGATTATAAGAATCAAGAAGTAAAAGTCGTGTATGGTGGTATTGTACTTTCGTGTGAGTTATGTCCAATGTCTATATACTTCTAGAGACCTTATTTATAAATTATAGTGTAAAAGATATACTAAGCTCAATGGTTTTTCTTGTATTTTTGTTTGAATTCATTGCGTGTATTCATGTATTTCATTTGTTTAATTTTAAAATTTTAATTATATTAATTTTATTGTAATAAACAAAAATTTGTTTTGTTTTTTTAAAAAAAAAAAGATGAGTATTATTTTATATTTATATAACTCATTAAAATTTACAATAGTATTATTATTTTCTAATTTTTTATGCTTCCAAAAAACTAAAATTTTGGTAATTTGTTTTATGTTACAAAAATGATAAATTTTATTTTATGGAAGAAAAATAAAATTATCATTTTTTTTTATAGGAATCCCTATTAGTCTGGGCAGCATTATGATAACTGGTGAAGAATTATTGTGGTGAAAAAGCGAAGTTCATTTGTTATTAGGTCTATGTTTTGCAAAGGCGTAACGAAACCGGTTGGTGAAATGGAATTTTATAAATTTCACGCATCGAGAGAGAAAAGCATTTTTCGATATATTATACCGTAACGAAATAAACAAAATTTGCGAAAAAGTTCATGGAGCTTTTATTTTCTCATTTTATTCTGGAAAACATGATGGTTTTCTTAGTTTAAATCATCTCTCTCTCTCTCTCTCACTCTCTCTTTGTTATTATAATTTGATACTGTCTTCGTAAAATTGAATGAAATAGAATAAACGTAAAATTAATAGCTATTGATAAGAATGATAATAATTAATATCGTTATAAAATTCAAAATTAATTATATAATATATTATATGACTTTAGTTTGTTTTTAAAAAAATCAGCCTTCCGATTAAAAAAATCACTTTAAATAAACTTTATCAGATTATAATAACCTAAATAAATTGATATTGTAAATATTATTATACCGATTCCAAAGAATGAAATTTGATCAAAGTACAAAAAATACAAAAAGAAAAAATTACTATTATACATATTTTTTTTATTCAAATCAAATTTATAATTGTTGAAACAAATTAAAAATTGCTCAGTCAAAGGGAATGGTCGGTATAAAGTCTATTTCCGTTTATGAACAAGTAACTAACTAAATTAAATTAAATTAAATTAAATTAAATTAAATTAAATACTTAGGAGGTGGGGGAAGGGGAATTAACAACACTGAATGTAATAATATTTCAACGGAACAGAAGAAAAAGAAAACATTTCGTTTAAAACGAACGCACATGTACCTATTAATTTTATATAATAACAATATAAACCTAAAAGCAATAAAGTGTAAAATTACATTACAATGAAAGTTTAAGTAGTTTAACTATAAAATAGTTATCTCTGAAGTTTCAGTATTAAATACACTGAATTATTATATATGCATATCATATTATTATTATTATTATTATTATTATATAATATCTACTGTTGGCACAGTTTGAAATCAGATAACTCGCTTCACACGAATGTATAACAAAATATTATATTTAAATTAATATTAATTATACATTTAAATTTAGTCGTTATTAATATTATTATGGTCAAGTAGATCAATATTATATATTTTTTGTCATTTTTTTATTTTTTATTTTTTTATAAAACGGGATAATAGTTGTTTTTTTGCTTTTTTTTTCTAAAATGTTATAATTCCAAAGAAAATATTGTTTTTTTGTTTTTTTGTTTTTTGACTTATAGTATTATTAATAAATATTATTTACAATAACAACGTCTCTCATTGTTTGCAATGATGGTCACTCCGATTGGACGTTATACGATCAATTAAAATTACAAAAGGTCTTTTAGTTATCTAATATAAGATATTATATTCTACCCCGGAGGCCGAAATATCTGATTTCAATTTTATTTATACCGTATAACTCCAGCCTGAAGGAATTTATTTTCCGTCTTCAAATTCCAAATTGAATAATAAAATAATATAATATGTATATGGTACAAAAAAATTTACTTTCAGTACACGGTATCGTCATCTCGTGATGCAAAAAATCGTTATGGGACATTTAAATTTATTATTATTATAATTTTTTTTTTTTGTATTATTATAATAATCCCGATCCAGATCCCTAGTCGAGTACTGCACACACTCATATTATAAAAAGTGTGCTGATTACGTATTCCATTGTAATAGTTATTAGTAATTTATGAAATGTGACATAAAAACGAGTGCGTTATTGTATAATAAAAATATTTTTTTTTTTTTTTATAACGACTAAATCGACGTTATTGAACTGATATTTCACACAATACTATTACATTACGCCATATCGTGATTTTGTTTATTTAAAATTCTCTAACAATGTGAAAAAAATACGATGTTTAAATAACGATGTAAACGCCAACGCTTAACATTATAATTTATGACTTTAATATTTTATTTTATTTTTTATTAAATACAGCGTTTGTCTAACCTAAGACCTAACGTTTAAGTTTTAAATTATATTAATGTTGTATAACGGCATTTGTTAATTATTATTTAAAGTGGTAAACACGTAGCTATATTTTACACGTAATTTAAATTATGTTTGTAATTACAAGTTTCAAATTTCGAGATAATTGTCTAAAGTTTTACATTTTGAGTAACTGACAAGTAGTGTAATAATAAATAAATAACTTTGGTTTTCGTGTACAACGTCTTACAGATAATTTTGTATTTTGTTTTATAATTTATTTAATTAATCAACGAGAAAAATTAATGCATATAAATTTTACAGTGCGCGATAGTAATTTATTTTTTATTTTTTTTATTTCGACTAGGAGACAATAATTATTGTTATAATTATAATTATAATTTTAATTATAATTTAATAATTATTTTTATGTGTACACTTTTGATATTTTTATATATTCAGTTTATTAAAATATAAAAATTATTTTGATAACATTAAATATTACTTAGCCATGAAAACAAATATAATTATTATGATTACAATATTATAAATCTGAAATTTCAGAATGATATCAAAAGATATCAGTGCACAATTTGATGTCCTTATTTGTACATTGTACAACGTATGGTACCTACTCACATTAAAATAGAAAGGATAAAAATTATAGCGGTTAAGTAAAATTTTGAGGCGAAATAGGTACCCACTATCAAAATTTAAGACGTGAATAGAAGAATATTTCCAAGCGATTGATATTTTCAATTTATAAAGAATATTCAATCTTCAATTTTTAATTTTTAATTTTTTAAACAACTAATATATTTCTTTATCAGTCAATATTGACACAAAATTTGTGTAGCAACTCTCAAAAATATTGTTATCTTCAGATGCAATGATAAGTGTATTTAAATTTTAAATTTAACCTATAAACACCGTAATTTATATTCTGCGTGGAATTTGTTCCTATACTACGCGTTAAATGGACAGAAACGAAAAACCGTGTGCTAATATTCTTTTTAAAGATAATTTTTATAACTAATTTATCAAAAATAATTTTGTAAATAAGAAGGCGATGTTATATTTAAATAAAAAATAATAATAATATTTTGTGCTGACATATACCGATAAGGTTTAACAATTAAAAACTTCTTTATTAAAATATGTAATTGGAAACTATACTCACTTTATACCTCAGATTCTCAAGAAACCACATATTTTTAAACTTTTAGTAGTTATACAGGATGTCAGGTGATTGTAATATCTCCATGAAAAATTGAAATTTTGAAGATCGTTCTTTCGTAAATTATTAGTTTGTTAACGTACTATATTATTTACCATTATTCATTTTTTAGATCTAATCATAACATAAAAAAAAAATTATAT
The DNA here is from genome assembly GCA_021307375.1 of Tetraneura akinire. Classification (NCBI taxonomy): domain Eukaryota; kingdom Metazoa; phylum Arthropoda; class Insecta; order Hemiptera; family Aphididae; genus Tetraneura; species Tetraneura akinire. The sequence continues at coordinate 8,205 of JAIUCT010009255.1, read as the reverse complement.
TTACTATTTATTTTGTTTAAGATTTCAATATAGCCAATTTGTAGAGTAAATTATCGTATGATAATTTCAATCCCATCAAAATGGTGATTTTTAGGATTTTTTTTTTTTCATTTATTGATGAAACACTATTGCTGACGTCATTATTTTGTTATAATTAATTATCTATATTATATTATCATGACATGTAAAACTCGTTTTATCAATATCATTAATTATTATTGTAATATTAATAATCAATACTTTTCGATTAATTATCCATCTCGAATTCTCAAAATTACAATCTAGATGCTATAGAAACTAGAGATGTTTGGTAAGCGCTGAAGATGACAACTTCGTTGTTGAAATACATATACGCAATAGAAGTGTATTAATTTTGTGATCTGAGTTTTAATAAATCATTGATAATAATAAACATTTTGCATTCCGCGATTTAAATAATTACAAAATGACATAATACAGTTGTGGAAAGGTGATTAATGATAAGGATTCATCGAATCATCCGATTAAAAAAAAAAACAATTCTGAGTGCAGTACAGTTACAGTAAGATATAGAGATATTGATTATAAAATTACAAATATATATTAAAAATTATACTTATTTAAATTTAAATATTAACGTATTATCTGTTCCAACTTTTATCACGTAGTTATGTAATATATGACTATGTTTACAGTTTAACAACCAATAAAATTTTCACGTACATAATATATTTCTTGTGTTTTTGTAAAATGTATGTAAAAATTACGATTTTCCTGAATATTAGAGAATTCTTGTCATTTTTGATATTTTTTCTTTTCAACAAACGCACTTTAACTTTTAAGAAATTCGAAACATTTTAAATTACTCAAATGATGTATCAACTAAATGTAATTCTTTAAATCGGAAATTATCTACACGATTTCGTATACTATTCGTCTTAATCGGACTGTTTTGGCCGAAATTGTGTCTTCAGACTTCAGAGAAAAAGACACACATAAATACATAATAATAATATTGTGAAATCAGAACATTCTTAAATTCATCATAAGAAACTAGAAATATACACTACATTGCATATTTTTAATAAAATGTTAATATTAATAGAGAAAAATAATTTTAGTAAAAAAATTTAGTATAATAAAATTTATGAAAATAATATTAATGTAAAGAAAAAACTGTTATATTATAATCAACATCTATCTGGAAAATTGATTGACCTATATTTTAACATTATTGATGAATACTTAATAGGTTATAACATATTATAATAAATATTGAAATTACAATTTAATAAAACAAAAAAATCTTAAATCCTAACGTACGCTGTTCGGCAAAGTTATCCATAAAAAATTTCGGAGAAAAAAATTGATTTCCAATACATAATAATATATAAATAGAACAAATTTTATTACAGTATTACTTTTTGTTGTATTATTACAATGCAATATTTTATTGCTCGACAGATATTGTAGACATTAAAAGAATTGACAGGAATTAGAAATTGTCATTCTATAAACGTCTGATGTTATACGTTTTTTTTTTTTTATTATTATTATTATTATTATTATAATAATAATAAAAACACATATTATTGTTTTAAACATGAATACAATTGACATATAACAATAATACGTACATTTCATGTTTTTCAGATTAATCACAATTGAACCTAAATGAAAAATCGCATCTATCGGTGAGTATATAATTTCGTTTGAAATAATAATAATATAATAATTGAATACGTAGTTTCGTGATATTGAGATTAGTAAAGAAAAAACACTAATATTATCCCTAGCTTTCTTTCATTTTAACGCTATCAACTCCCATAGACGTAACCGAAATCGTGTTTTACGTAAAAACTATACGCCTATAAATCGTTTTGTGGTGGTCAATAAAATGCGAAACGAGTAGAAAAAAATCACGGAAAATTCGTTTATTTTTCATCTGTTATCGATTGAAATTAACGTACCGAAAGCAAAATATAATATTTAAAAAAAAAAAAAATACAAATGTTGGATTGGCAAAATTTCATTTGGTCATTGCTACGGTGCGCGAGGAATCGAAAAAAGGACTGATACCTTCCGAAATACGAAGAACCGTACTGAAAATTAAATATTGCAATCGTGCGGTATATATAATTCGAGGGCGTGCGATAAATGATTAAATCTATGGACGAAAACCGCCAAAAAAAGATACGAATTAATCGTACTTTATTATGATATTATTATAATACCCCTCGACCCCTCGGACCCTCGATATTTATATTATTTGTAAACGGGTATATTTTTAGTCAGCAGAAATTTAAACGCGTTTTAATACATTATTTTATTTGCGTGCCTACGCGGTTTTGGAATCAATCACTCGTGTATATTTCATTTAACGAGCGATTAACGCTCTAATTATATTGTTGAGCGTGCTCATTATTTTTTTCCCCCGCTGTCCTATCGAAATTATTCATTTTTTTTTTTTCGTTTAATCGTAATTTTAAAGGTTATTTTCATCCCTTTTTAAATATAATACACGTATAATATACCAGACAAATTTTCGATCCATCGCAATCGACATTCTCCTTACTCGTTTTCTTTATCTCTTTATTAAACTCAATTATGTAATAATAATACGATCATTTCAATCATTACACATTAATATATTATTAATTTGTTTTCGAATTATCAATGAAATTTTCGTTCGTTCGGTTTTATATTATTCTATAGAAGAGTTTTGTAACGCGTAATATACCAAATTATTGTAATGGAAGATCCTTTTTATGCGCTTCAATGATAATAATAATGATAATAATATAATGTACCTATATTATATAGGCAATGGAAATCTGTATGGAAATTCGAAACCGAATGTTTTTCAATTTTGTTACGGTATAAAGTGCCTACCTATACATTATGATATTGTACACTGTGTACGTTTGTCAGTGATTCTTTTGAAGTATAAATTATGGAGAAAAACCAATTAAAATACTTTTCAGAAAATATCAATCGGATCGGAAGTAATTCGCCATCAACGCGATCGTGACGGAAGTCAACTGGTTACATTAATATTTGTTTTGAAACTCTATCGGCATAAAATAATAATATATGCCGTCGCAGAAATTTCAATTTTAAATTAACCCAGTGTATCTAAACTCGAGTACTTGATATGAATGTAGATAACATGATGATATAAGTTATATACTTTCTTCGACAGACGTCGTACAAAATGCAATATATGAAAGAAAAACAATAATGGCCGAAAGTGCAATTTTAGAGCGAATCCTAGTAAAAAAAAAAAAAAAAGAGTAATAATATGTTATTATAACAACGCGAACGAATAATCGTAGTACGTAGTTAGTAAAACCTATGAAAAACCATGAAAATTATAATATATTCGTCAATGTTCGTAATAATGTTATATTTTCAATCCCTTCAGCATTATACCATTGAATTTCACATTATAACCAACACAAATTTATAAAATTATAGGGTATAATTAAATACTATTATAATTAATTATAAATATTTACAAAGTAAAATATAAAATAATCGTACTTTGATGGAATAATATTATTATGCGTTTCAAACTTTGATGAATTCAGTAAATTTAAAAAGGTTCTTATAAGTTCATACACTTATAATGTCTATTGTATACATGCATAATATCGACGTTAATTTAATATAAAAAATTTTCTTTGAACAGCAATATAAATTATTTTGGTCTGGACTCGATAGTACGTTGCCCTAGTTATTTATATTTAATATATTTAAGTACTTTTAAAATGCACTGTCTTTTTAAGACAGTGAAACATAATTATATATTTTTAGTTAATAATTTTGGACTCATATTTTTCCAGTTAATGGTAAAAATCAATATTAGTTGGTATGTTTAATTGTTTTACAAAATAATATGCTAAGAGATATCGATAATAATAATAATAATAATAATAATAATAATAATAATAATAATAATAATAATAATAATAATAATAATAATAATAATAATAATATATTGTACATATTATAGATTTGTCAAATTTTCGTTATCATAGTGTAATATTTACTCAGGTAGAGTAGAAGTTTAAGAAGACAGACATTTTGTAGTGTTATTGATATTTACATTGGATATAATATTATATATTTTATAGATGATTCGAGATTTAAAAAATGTATAATAATTTATTAATAATGGTATAAAATTTAAAATTATAATGTACGTATGATTAATTTACATCTAGATTGATTAACGTTTTAACTGTAAGTCAATAACTCAAATATTATACATTTATGGACTTTTTAGTTATATTTTTATAACCTAACCGTATCAGCTATGAAATCATGAAAACGATTTTGTACACATACAAGCTATCGAACGTATATTTCGAGTGATGAATAGACGTAGTTATGACGTACAAATGGTTTTCGAGGCCAATCACATTTTACACATCAGTCAAAACGAATAATTGTCACAGCGCGGTAGAAGATGTATTGCGATCGTTGAAGAATCCAGACTTAAAATCAATAAGATGTCGTGTAAACACTAAATAAATTAAGTCATTTCCATTTATTTATTATCTACACAACAATACATTATGATAAATAATTTTTGATATTTTAATTTCCCAAACTTGATAATTCAAATAACTATTGGTGTTAAACATTAAAAAAAAATATTATTGATTCCGTTTGTTTAAACAAATCTATCGGTTTTATAATTTTATGAATTTTTCTATATTATTTCATTTATACCTTAACGGACCGAAATAAAAACATAATAATATATTATTCCTGATTGTCCGACTGATTTTAAATTTATATTTATTTATTATTTATACTTTGAATCGATTGAAAATAGACCTAACTCTCGGGTTTCAGTGTTTAATAAAAAATATGACCTTTCGAAATATTGTTTTCGTTTACCGATGATAGTAAGTATATAATAATACAATAAATAATAATATCGTATGAAACATAAAAATCGGTCGGTGCCATCCAATCCGATCGTACATTAAAATTATTATATATATATATATAGAGCGTAAAATATAACTATATAAGTGTCCGTATCACATAAATTATATATAATATTATTTGACTTTATAGTTTTTACTCATTTTTATATTATTGAAAATAAATCTTAGGCAGTCACACGATATATTTTATTGGATCTAATTTTTGATTATTCTTCGGTTTATTTATTTATGTTAAAAGTGGAAAAATCAAACAAAATAATATTATTATTATTAATTTCCTCGTTCAATACGATTATACGAACACGCGTATATTATATCTTATATTTTTTTTGTCTTTTTTGCGACCGAAAAAACACGTTTCGAGAACGCTCCGAAATGAATCGCTACGTAATGTTATAGGGATGACACGAGAGATCAACTTCTGTAAATCTCTTATGAATGATATGTTAGAAAACCGATCGAATCGTACCGTTATCGGCAGTTTTTCTAACACTAGGTATATTATCCGTGTAACATTATAAAATTTCGCGTATCTCGTATGTTATATAATGATAATATACCGATAACAAAATTAAATTACATTCGTGATTGCAATATATTATTATTATTATAATTATTATTATAATTTATGACGTGTACAGCACGCGTATAGGATTTTAATTAATTTTATCATCGTTCTGTACGCCGTAATACCGATGATATAACGAACCACGGTCTCGTGGTACCCTCGTGAATTATAAACAGTCGGCGCGTCTCCTCGGGGATTCGAGACCGACAAGACGGTCTATAATTCTATAGTGTATTATAGTGTGCATGCGATTTAGACTATACACGCGGTCTGCAGCAGGTATAATAATATAACTACGTTGTGTACATGACAGTAAACACTCATTCCGTATTCGGCGATATTATATAAACGGTATAATATACATTGTCCCCTTTTCGGAGAGTCGGTCGCCCAAAGACGGTCATCCGCAGTTACCGCGGTAACATTATAATAGTTGTATATGTTAATATTCATTAACCTGTATATTCTCGACCGCGTTCCGTAAAGCGGGTCAGTAACAAGTAGTAGAAATGTTCGGCCGGAACGATTCGTAGAATTATATTGAGTTAACGGCATTTGACGTGGTCCGAAGTCGCATTGTTAATTATCGCTCTCTCTCTCTCTCTCTCTCTCGTAACCTATCCTTGACGGGGACGTTGTATACAGAGCGAACAGTTCTGATGATGGGGAAAAATACGCGAGCTGGCTGTAGAAATTCCGTTCGAATTCAATACCCATATAAATATTATTTTTTCACACTTCTCTACGAGTATGTCGAAAAACTCGGTACGGTGATTTTTTCGTGTGAATTTCCGACGGTTTGAAATGTAAATTTGATAAAAAAAAAACTTCGTAATAAATATCGTACTTTATGAAGTATATATTATATGGCTTCGTGTCGCAGGACCGACGTCGGACATTATTTTGGCAGGTATTATATAGTACGTGCGTATATTTATGCGGATTCTTCGGCCATATTCCGAACCGCACTAAGTGTCGATTAATTCAGCTCTCGCTGACGGGCCTCGTATACACTTACTTAATAAACTTTCCGTTCCAATTATGTACGGCTGCTTATTATTAATCCCTAGATCGGACCGAACAGTGCTGGCCGGGGAAAATAATTTAACCGGGGAGAATACATTCCGGCGCGAGGGGATCGGTCATCCGTCAGCGTTTGTTCGACACTATTAATATAATATGTAAGAAGGGACTATAATATACCATTATATAGCTAGCCGAACCGCGGACAGATCGATCCCTTCGTTTTCGCTCAAGGGACGCGCGCGGTTCGATCGTCCGCGTTCGGACATTCAGACGCCGCCGCCGTTCCGGCCGACGATTACAAAAATTCCGGGGATCGTTTATTCGTCGCTGCGCGGACCACTTACCATTTTCTGTATGATGTCTGTCACAGAAAACACAATACACAATACAATGGCGGTTTCACCAGACGCGAGAACACAAGACCGATATATAATAACGTATTATACATAATATATTATATACAACGGTCCATTAAGTTTTCTTTCCTCCGACCGTCATCGTCACGCATAAACGGAATTAACGCGTGCGTGTATACACACACACACACACACACACATATTTTTATATATACGTATGTAGTTTTGTCGTTACACTATATATATATATACGATTTCCAAAGAGTACGCAAAAATATATTATATATATATATATATATTCTCCTAGGAATCGTTGCGCGCAAAGGGAGCGTAGAATACGGAGGGTGCCGTCCCCTAAAGTTATAACGTATCAAAATAAGCGTCCGGTCTGCAGCCGAAATGTTAGAGAGGGTCCAACGTTTTTCGGAGAAATAATCTTTCGCCAAAAGAACGAAGCGGGAAAAACTAAATTTATTAATAACGTTAAAATATCAAACATGAAAAATTACGTTATAATAATATTACGTTATAGGTAGTTGAAAATAAACGCAAAAACGTTTAATATTAATATTTTCCGTATATTATTATTATTATTATTATTTGTACACGTGCGAATCCGAGCATGCAACGTTATGTTTTGTTCGTATTTTTATTCAATATTATTATAACGATTCTCTCCTTCACCCTATCACAAGATACAGATATTGAAGACTCTCGAGAAATCTATAAACGAATGGTGATAAGAGAAAATTATCGAATCCAATAATATATTGTTTATTTATTTATTTTTTAATTACAATCAATTATTATTATTATTAGGTACCTACGTGATATTTATTTATTATAAATATTTAAATGATAATATTACGGCCACGAATGCATGACGTAAACGCGAAGTAACAATACGTTAGTAGAAAATATTTCGTACGCGTTATAAATTAAAAATTTATTCTTATCGAATCACGACCATATATAGAACTGTATACAGGACGTCGTAAACAAACGTCTGATCAGGTTACAAACAACGGGGTTGATAATGTTTACGTGAAGTAATAAAATAACGTGAACGCATTAGGATACAGTAATAATACAGAATAATATAGTACAGTAAATCGATATTATAATATTATGAAAACTGACTCCCAAAACTGCTACTCGTGATAGGAAATGTGCCTGAATCGTAATAAATCGTTTACATTATAACATGTTTACGTTATAATGTATTTCTATAATGAATAAAGCATTACAGTGTTAGCCTCGCGTCTGTAAATAATAATAATAATAATAATAATAATAATAATAATAATAATAATAA
>JAIUCT010009254.1:0-14989 GCA_021307375.1 Tetraneura akinire | reverse complement strand
ATTATTATTATTATTATTATTATTATTATTATTATTATTATTATTATCAAAATTGATGTAAACGCGTACGGCCGCGCGTTTATAAGTATAAAAACAAAAAATCGGCTTCAAGAATCATATCGTACGAGTATATTCGTTTAAAACAAAAATGAGACACATGAGGTGTTCTACTCTATGGTGTGGAAACTTGAACACTGTATGATGCCGTTACAAAGCAGATAGAAGCATTTGAGTTATGGCTGTGTAGAAGAACGCTGAAAATACCGTGAACTGCCTGTGGATTACAAATGCCGAAGTACTTAGGAGAATGAACAAGGACACTGAATTGGTAAACACCATAAAGATAAGAAAGCTCCAATATTTAGGTCACATAACGAGGAATGAGAGTAGGTATTCAATACTTCAAGCTATTTTGCAAGGAAAAATATATTATGGAAAAAGAGGCACTGGTTAGAAAAAGATAAACATGGCTTCATATCTAAAAGAATCATTTGGAAAGAGGTCATCAGAGTTGTTTCGCGTCGAACCAGATTGATGAAGTATTGCTGGAATGGTCGAAAACATTCGAAATCGGATAGGCACCCGAAGAAGAAGAAGTTTCTGTTTGTTTTTTTTTTTTTTACCACGAATACGTTATTATTATTATTACGTATTATTTATATTAATACACAGTCCGTTTTTGTTATTATTATTTTTTTGCGCGCATACTAATCCAATTTTGCGTTTTTCGTTTCGAAATTGAATACTTTTGCTCGTATGTGATTCCCTTATAATATTATATTATTATATATTCGAAACGCTATAACATCCGCGGAATGTTTATATTATGTATATTATATACGGCGCGGAATTCGTCTATTATTATCAAATGAAAATGCCGGCTTGTCTTTTATTGCGACGTATACCGCGTCCGGCGAGGGGACGAGGAGAAGTTGAATCAGCCGGCATTACGGTTTTAGCCCTTCCCGCGGGGCCGACGTTCTCCTGGAAAACGTTTACGACGCATAATGGCAATTGAAAACGATAAAAAAAAAAAAAAGAAAATTGAAAAAAGAAATAGAAATAGAAAATAAAAGAAAACAGGTAAAAGGCATATTATTATATCGGTAAACGTTATGTCTCTCATCGACGATACGTAAGAAAAAAAAATAGTTAAATAATATTATACGTACTCGAACGTGTGCGATAAGTCGGGGCAACGAATATTCATTTCCCTCCAACTATTTGGAGTACACAAAATTATGTTTCTCGAGATAATTGAATATTACAATAATTATCGTTATAAGCAGAAAAAAACAATAAATAAGACCTTTTAATAATTATTATCACGTCGTACAATAATTATATTATTATATACACTTTCTCGAAATCAATCGTTTTTGTTCAAAAATCGTAGGAATATGTAATTTATTTTATTCCGACCGAAGAAGATAAATATCAGTCCTAATGTAAAACTGTCAAAACGTTAGTTAGTAATAATAATAATATAAAATAAAAATTGTGTACACGTCATTTTGTGTAATATTCTTCTTCTGCGAATTGAACAGTTTTTTATTTTATTTTAAAGATTATATAATATCAAAAGTTATTGCAATGCACTGTTCTTAAATATACGAGTATATATTACATTTATGATGGTATAGAACTATAGAATGACACTAATTATAATAACGACTGAGAACCACTGGTGTAATACAGCCAATTTCCTTATCAGATTTCAATCGATAGCTATATTATTAATTATTACGATCAATAAAACGTTAGCGCGCCTGTACATTTTTTTAATTGTCATATCGGACGTTATCGGCTGTGACCTAATAATAATAATAAAAACAATAATAATAATAATAAATAAAGTTATCTGTTAAATGGCCGTAACAATCGATAATTAACTCGTTTGTTCTTATTACCTATATGTTTATGTGTGAGTGGGCGGAGTAGTTTTCTTTTAGTGACGGAGTGGATTCTTTATTGATATAAAACTACGTCGTTATATCGACATAAAAATAATAATGGAAACTTTATTTTTCTTTAGAAAGCAGAGACATAACAAATCGTGTGTGTGTGTGTATGGGTGTACTTTTTCTATAATTAATTCGTTAATTCTCGTATTTTCGTCTAGGGACGTTTGTACACGTGCTTAATTGCGTTGGCAACCGTGACCTGTATGGCTGTATGCGACGACAATAACAATATTTCAGGTATAGCCGTATACAGGCGGAATGGAAAAATAGTTACCGGGGTACATAATATATAATAATTAAGTCCGTTTTGCGATCCAGTGCGTTTTGCCAGAGTCATATTTAATGTAAATTACGATATTATGAAAAGTGAACAACACCGGTAGGTGTACCGTTATTAATAACGACTACCCTCCGGTCGACGGCGACTGTTTCGACCAAACGTGCCAGGATTATTACTACTTTATACAATATAATATCATAATAATAATAATAATAATATTATAATGCATTATGTGTAAATAAATACGCGTACTGCAGAGGTCATACGAATACCCGTGCCATCATAATTATTATTAACTATAATTATACTTTTGTCCATTATAATTTCGTTTCTTTCCGTCTTTGTTTCGGCGGTGGCAAAACGAAACTTTCAAAAAACTTCTGATGAAAAAAAAAAAATTAATTCTATATCATGATGTAATATTTTATTATTATTATTCTCAAATAACACGAATAAATATGATTAGTAAGAAGTGATTTTAAGTTGTGAAATATATGGCGACGAGAGATCCGATAGGAATAATTTTGAAATGGTTAGCGTCATAAATCTATTAACCAATGGACTGCGCTTTCGAATAGTTCATCCTCATTATGTGATAAGGAAAACTATTCCTTGTGGAAAACAAAATGTAAAAAAAAATTTGATTCCATGATTATTAGAAGTTAGTGATAATCAGCAAAAGATACTTTATGTTAAGATTATAAGAATCAAGAAGTAAAAGTCGTGTATGGTGGTATTGTACTTTCGTGTGAGTTATGTCCAATGTCTATATACTTCTAGAGACCTTATTTATAAATTATAGTGTAAAAGATATACTAAGCTCAATGGTTTTTCTTGTATTTTTGTTTGAATTCATTGCGTGTATTCATGTATTTCATTTGTTTAATTTTAAAATTTTAATTATATTAATTTTATTGTAATAAACAAAAATTTGTTTTGTTTTTTTAAAAAAAAAAAGATGAGTATTATTTTATATTTATATAACTCATTAAAATTTACAATAGTATTATTATTTTCTAATTTTTTATGCTTCCAAAAAACTAAAATTTTGGTAATTTGTTTTATGTTACAAAAATGATAAATTTTATTTTATGGAAGAAAAATAAAATTATCATTTTTTTTTATAGGAATCCCTATTAGTCTGGGCAGCATTATGATAACTGGTGAAGAATTATTGTGGTGAAAAAGCGAAGTTCATTTGTTATTAGGTCTATGTTTTGCAAAGGCGTAACGAAACCGGTTGGTGAAATGGAATTTTATAAATTTCACGCATCGAGAGAGAAAAGCATTTTTCGATATATTATACCGTAACGAAATAAACAAAATTTGCGAAAAAGTTCATGGAGCTTTTATTTTCTCATTTTATTCTGGAAAACATGATGGTTTTCTTAGTTTAAATCATCTCTCTCTCTCTCTCTCTCACTCTCTCTTTGTTATTATAATTTGATACTGTCTTCGTAAAATTGAATGAAATAGAATAAACGTAAAATTAATAGCTATTGATAAGAATGATAATAATTAATATCGTTATAAAATTCAAAATTAATTATATAATATATTATATGACTTTAGTTTGTTTTTAAAAAAATCAGCCTTCCGATTAAAAAAATCACTTTAAATAAACTTTATCAGATTATAATAACCTAAATAAATTGATATTGTAAATATTATTATACCGATTCCAAAGAATGAAATTTGATCAAAGTACAAAAAATACAAAAAGAAAAAATTACTATTATACATATTTTTTTTATTCAAATCAAATTTATAATTGTTGAAACAAATTAAAAATTGCTCAGTCAAAGGGAATGGTCGGTATAAAGTCTATTTCCGTTTATGAACAAGTAACTAACTAAATTAAATTAAATTAAATTAAATTAAATTAAATTAAATACTTAGGAGGTGGGGGAAGGGGAATTAACAACACTGAATGTAATAATATTTCAACGGAACAGAAGAAAAAGAAAACATTTCGTTTAAAACGAACGCACATGTACCTATTAATTTTATATAATAACAATATAAACCTAAAAGCAATAAAGTGTAAAATTACATTACAATGAAAGTTTAAGTAGTTTAACTATAAAATAGTTATCTCTGAAGTTTCAGTATTAAATACACTGAATTATTATATATGCATATCATATTATTATTATTATTATTATTATTATATAATATCTACTGTTGGCACAGTTTGAAATCAGATAACTCGCTTCACACGAATGTATAACAAAATATTATATTTAAATTAATATTAATTATACATTTAAATTTAGTCGTTATTAATATTATTATGGTCAAGTAGATCAATATTATATATTTTTTGTCATTTTTTTATTTTTTATTTTTTTATAAAACGGGATAATAGTTGTTTTTTTGCTTTTTTTTTCTAAAATGTTATAATTCCAAAGAAAATATTGTTTTTTTGTTTTTTTGTTTTTTGACTTATAGTATTATTAATAAATATTATTTACAATAACAACGTCTCTCATTGTTTGCAATGATGGTCACTCCGATTGGACGTTATACGATCAATTAAAATTACAAAAGGTCTTTTAGTTATCTAATATAAGATATTATATTCTACCCCGGAGGCCGAAATATCTGATTTCAATTTTATTTATACCGTATAACTCCAGCCTGAAGGAATTTATTTTCCGTCTTCAAATTCCAAATTGAATAATAAAATAATATAATATGTATATGGTACAAAAAAATTTACTTTCAGTACACGGTATCGTCATCTCGTGATGCAAAAAATCGTTATGGGACATTTAAATTTATTATTATTATAATTTTTTTTTTTTGTATTATTATAATAATCCCGATCCAGATCCCTAGTCGAGTACTGCACACACTCATATTATAAAAAGTGTGCTGATTACGTATTCCATTGTAATAGTTATTAGTAATTTATGAAATGTGACATAAAAACGAGTGCGTTATTGTATAATAAAAATATTTTTTTTTTTTTTATAACGACTAAATCGACGTTATTGAACTGATATTTCACACAATACTATTACATTACGCCATATCGTGATTTTGTTTATTTAAAATTCTCTAACAATGTGAAAAAAATACGATGTTTAAATAACGATGTAAACGCCAACGCTTAACATTATAATTTATGACTTTAATATTTTATTTTATTTTTTATTAAATACAGCGTTTGTCTAACCTAAGACCTAACGTTTAAGTTTTAAATTATATTAATGTTGTATAACGGCATTTGTTAATTATTATTTAAAGTGGTAAACACGTAGCTATATTTTACACGTAATTTAAATTATGTTTGTAATTACAAGTTTCAAATTTCGAGATAATTGTCTAAAGTTTTACATTTTGAGTAACTGACAAGTAGTGTAATAATAAATAAATAACTTTGGTTTTCGTGTACAACGTCTTACAGATAATTTTGTATTTTGTTTTATAATTTATTTAATTAATCAACGAGAAAAATTAATGCATATAAATTTTACAGTGCGCGATAGTAATTTATTTTTTATTTTTTTTATTTCGACTAGGAGACAATAATTATTGTTATAATTATAATTATAATTTTAATTATAATTTAATAATTATTTTTATGTGTACACTTTTGATATTTTTATATATTCAGTTTATTAAAATATAAAAATTATTTTGATAACATTAAATATTACTTAGCCATGAAAACAAATATAATTATTATGATTACAATATTATAAATCTGAAATTTCAGAATGATATCAAAAGATATCAGTGCACAATTTGATGTCCTTATTTGTACATTGTACAACGTATGGTACCTACTCACATTAAAATAGAAAGGATAAAAATTATAGCGGTTAAGTAAAATTTTGAGGCGAAATAGGTACCCACTATCAAAATTTAAGACGTGAATAGAAGAATATTTCCAAGCGATTGATATTTTCAATTTATAAAGAATATTCAATCTTCAATTTTTAATTTTTAATTTTTTAAACAACTAATATATTTCTTTATCAGTCAATATTGACACAAAATTTGTGTAGCAACTCTCAAAAATATTGTTATCTTCAGATGCAATGATAAGTGTATTTAAATTTTAAATTTAACCTATAAACACCGTAATTTATATTCTGCGTGGAATTTGTTCCTATACTACGCGTTAAATGGACAGAAACGAAAAACCGTGTGCTAATATTCTTTTTAAAGATAATTTTTATAACTAATTTATCAAAAATAATTTTGTAAATAAGAAGGCGATGTTATATTTAAATAAAAAATAATAATAATATTTTGTGCTGACATATACCGATAAGGTTTAACAATTAAAAACTTCTTTATTAAAATATGTAATTGGAAACTATACTCACTTTATACCTCAGATTCTCAAGAAACCACATATTTTTAAACTTTTAGTAGTTATACAGGATGTCAGGTGATTGTAATATCTCCATGAAAAATTGAAATTTTGAAGATCGTTCTTTCGTAAATTATTAGTTTGTTAACGTACTATATTATTTACCATTATTCATTTTTTAGATCTAATCATAACATAAAAAAAAAATTATATTTACTATTTATTTTGTTTAAGATTTCAATATAGCCAATTTGTAGAGTAAATTATCGTATGATAATTTCAATCCCATCAAAATGGTGATTTTTAGGATTTTTTTTTTTTCATTTATTGATGAAACACTATTGCTGACGTCATTATTTTGTTATAATTAATTATCTATATTATATTATCATGACATGTAAAACTCGTTTTATCAATATCATTAATTATTATTGTAATATTAATAATCAATACTTTTCGATTAATTATCCATCTCGAATTCTCAAAATTACAATCTAGATGCTATAGAAACTAGAGATGTTTGGTAAGCGCTGAAGATGACAACTTCGTTGTTGAAATACATATACGCAATAGAAGTGTATTAATTTTGTGATCTGAGTTTTAATAAATCATTGATAATAATAAACATTTTGCATTCCGCGATTTAAATAATTACAAAATGACATAATACAGTTGTGGAAAGGTGATTAATGATAAGGATTCATCGAATCATCCGATTAAAAAAAAAAACAATTCTGAGTGCAGTACAGTTACAGTAAGATATAGAGATATTGATTATAAAATTACAAATATATATTAAAAATTATACTTATTTAAATTTAAATATTAACGTATTATCTGTTCCAACTTTTATCACGTAGTTATGTAATATATGACTATGTTTACAGTTTAACAACCAATAAAATTTTCACGTACATAATATATTTCTTGTGTTTTTGTAAAATGTATGTAAAAATTACGATTTTCCTGAATATTAGAGAATTCTTGTCATTTTTGATATTTTTTCTTTTCAACAAACGCACTTTAACTTTTAAGAAATTCGAAACATTTTAAATTACTCAAATGATGTATCAACTAAATGTAATTCTTTAAATCGGAAATTATCTACACGATTTCGTATACTATTCGTCTTAATCGGACTGTTTTGGCCGAAATTGTGTCTTCAGACTTCAGAGAAAAAGACACACATAAATACATAATAATAATATTGTGAAATCAGAACATTCTTAAATTCATCATAAGAAACTAGAAATATACACTACATTGCATATTTTTAATAAAATGTTAATATTAATAGAGAAAAATAATTTTAGTAAAAAAATTTAGTATAATAAAATTTATGAAAATAATATTAATGTAAAGAAAAAACTGTTATATTATAATCAACATCTATCTGGAAAATTGATTGACCTATATTTTAACATTATTGATGAATACTTAATAGGTTATAACATATTATAATAAATATTGAAATTACAATTTAATAAAACAAAAAAATCTTAAATCCTAACGTACGCTGTTCGGCAAAGTTATCCATAAAAAATTTCGGAGAAAAAAATTGATTTCCAATACATAATAATATATAAATAGAACAAATTTTATTACAGTATTACTTTTTGTTGTATTATTACAATGCAATATTTTATTGCTCGACAGATATTGTAGACATTAAAAGAATTGACAGGAATTAGAAATTGTCATTCTATAAACGTCTGATGTTATACGTTTTTTTTTTTTATTATTATTATTATTATTATTATAATAATAATAAAAACACATATTAT
Organism: Tetraneura akinire; assembly: GCA_021307375.1. Lineage (NCBI taxonomy): Eukaryota > Metazoa > Arthropoda > Insecta > Hemiptera > Aphididae > Tetraneura > Tetraneura akinire. Next base: position 6,634 of record JAIUCT010009254.1, on the reverse strand, counting down.
TGTTTTAAACATGAATACAATTGACATATAACAATAATACGTACATTTCATGTTTTTCAGATTAATCACAATTGAACCTAAATGAAAAATCGCATCTATCGGTGAGTATATAATTTCGTTTGAAATAATAATAATATAATAATTGAATACGTAGTTTCGTGATATTGAGATTAGTAAAGAAAAAACACTAATATTATCCCTAGCTTTCTTTCATTTTAACGCTATCAACTCCCATAGACGTAACCGAAATCGTGTTTTACGTAAAAACTATACGCCTATAAATCGTTTTGTGGTGGTCAATAAAATGCGAAACGAGTAGAAAAAAATCACGGAAAATTCGTTTATTTTTCATCTGTTATCGATTGAAATTAACGTACCGAAAGCAAAATATAATATTTAAAAAAAAAAAAAATACAAATGTTGGATTGGCAAAATTTCATTTGGTCATTGCTACGGTGCGCGAGGAATCGAAAAAAGGACTGATACCTTCCGAAATACGAAGAACCGTACTGAAAATTAAATATTGCAATCGTGCGGTATATATAATTCGAGGGCGTGCGATAAATGATTAAATCTATGGACGAAAACCGCCAAAAAAAGATACGAATTAATCGTACTTTATTATGATATTATTATAATACCCCTCGACCCCTCGGACCCTCGATATTTATATTATTTGTAAACGGGTATATTTTTAGTCAGCAGAAATTTAAACGCGTTTTAATACATTATTTTATTTGCGTGCCTACGCGGTTTTGGAATCAATCACTCGTGTATATTTCATTTAACGAGCGATTAACGCTCTAATTATATTGTTGAGCGTGCTCATTATTTTTTTCCCCCGCTGTCCTATCGAAATTATTCATTTTTTTTTTTTTCGTTTAATCGTAATTTTAAAGGTTATTTTCATCCCTTTTTAAATATAATACACGTATAATATACCAGACAAATTTTCGATCCATCGCAATCGACATTCTCCTTACTCGTTTTCTTTATCTCTTTATTAAACTCAATTATGTAATAATAATACGATCATTTCAATCATTACACATTAATATATTATTAATTTGTTTTCGAATTATCAATGAAATTTTCGTTCGTTCGGTTTTATATTATTCTATAGAAGAGTTTTGTAACGCGTAATATACCAAATTATTGTAATGGAAGATCCTTTTTATGCGCTTCAATGATAATAATAATGATAATAATATAATGTACCTATATTATATAGGCAATGGAAATCTGTATGGAAATTCGAAACCGAATGTTTTTCAATTTTGTTACGGTATAAAGTGCCTACCTATACATTATGATATTGTACACTGTGTACGTTTGTCAGTGATTCTTTTGAAGTATAAATTATGGAGAAAAACCAATTAAAATACTTTTCAGAAAATATCAATCGGATCGGAAGTAATTCGCCATCAACGCGATCGTGACGGAAGTCAACTGGTTACATTAATATTTGTTTTGAAACTCTATCGGCATAAAATAATAATATATGCCGTCGCAGAAATTTCAATTTTAAATTAACCCAGTGTATCTAAACTCGAGTACTTGATATGAATGTAGATAACATGATGATATAAGTTATATACTTTCTTCGACAGACGTCGTACAAAATGCAATATATGAAAGAAAAACAATAATGGCCGAAAGTGCAATTTTAGAGCGAATCCTAGTAAAAAAAAAAAAAAAAGAGTAATAATATGTTATTATAACAACGCGAACGAATAATCGTAGTACGTAGTTAGTAAAACCTATGAAAAACCATGAAAATTATAATATATTCGTCAATGTTCGTAATAATGTTATATTTTCAATCCCTTCAGCATTATACCATTGAATTTCACATTATAACCAACACAAATTTATAAAATTATAGGGTATAATTAAATACTATTATAATTAATTATAAATATTTACAAAGTAAAATATAAAATAATCGTACTTTGATGGAATAATATTATTATGCGTTTCAAACTTTGATGAATTCAGTAAATTTAAAAAGGTTCTTATAAGTTCATACACTTATAATGTCTATTGTATACATGCATAATATCGACGTTAATTTAATATAAAAAATTTTCTTTGAACAGCAATATAAATTATTTTGGTCTGGACTCGATAGTACGTTGCCCTAGTTATTTATATTTAATATATTTAAGTACTTTTAAAATGCACTGTCTTTTTAAGACAGTGAAACATAATTATATATTTTTAGTTAATAATTTTGGACTCATATTTTTCCAGTTAATGGTAAAAATCAATATTAGTTGGTATGTTTAATTGTTTTACAAAATAATATGCTAAGAGATATCGATAATAATAATAATAATAATAATAATAATAATAATAATAATAATAATAATAATAATAATAATAATAATAATAATAATAATAATATATTGTACATATTATAGATTTGTCAAATTTTCGTTATCATAGTGTAATATTTACTCAGGTAGAGTAGAAGTTTAAGAAGACAGACATTTTGTAGTGTTATTGATATTTACATTGGATATAATATTATATATTTTATAGATGATTCGAGATTTAAAAAATGTATAATAATTTATTAATAATGGTATAAAATTTAAAATTATAATGTACGTATGATTAATTTACATCTAGATTGATTAACGTTTTAACTGTAAGTCAATAACTCAAATATTATACATTTATGGACTTTTTAGTTATATTTTTATAACCTAACCGTATCAGCTATGAAATCATGAAAACGATTTTGTACACATACAAGCTATCGAACGTATATTTCGAGTGATGAATAGACGTAGTTATGACGTACAAATGGTTTTCGAGGCCAATCACATTTTACACATCAGTCAAAACGAATAATTGTCACAGCGCGGTAGAAGATGTATTGCGATCGTTGAAGAATCCAGACTTAAAATCAATAAGATGTCGTGTAAACACTAAATAAATTAAGTCATTTCCATTTATTTATTATCTACACAACAATACATTATGATAAATAATTTTTGATATTTTAATTTCCCAAACTTGATAATTCAAATAACTATTGGTGTTAAACATTAAAAAAAAATATTATTGATTCCGTTTGTTTAAACAAATCTATCGGTTTTATAATTTTATGAATTTTTCTATATTATTTCATTTATACCTTAACGGACCGAAATAAAAACATAATAATATATTATTCCTGATTGTCCGACTGATTTTAAATTTATATTTATTTATTATTTATACTTTGAATCGATTGAAAATAGACCTAACTCTCGGGTTTCAGTGTTTAATAAAAAATATGACCTTTCGAAATATTGTTTTCGTTTACCGATGATAGTAAGTATATAATAATACAATAAATAATAATATCGTATGAAACATAAAAATCGGTCGGTGCCATCCAATCCGATCGTACATTAAAATTATTATATATATATATATAGAGCGTAAAATATAACTATATAAGTGTCCGTATCACATAAATTATATATAATATTATTTGACTTTATAGTTTTTACTCATTTTTATATTATTGAAAATAAATCTTAGGCAGTCACACGATATATTTTATTGGATCTAATTTTTGATTATTCTTCGGTTTATTTATTTATGTTAAAAGTGGAAAAATCAAACAAAATAATATTATTATTATTAATTTCCTCGTTCAATACGATTATACGAACACGCGTATATTATATCTTATATTTTTTTTGTCTTTTTTGCGACCGAAAAAACACGTTTCGAGAACGCTCCGAAATGAATCGCTACGTAATGTTATAGGGATGACACGAGAGATCAACTTCTGTAAATCTCTTATGAATGATATGTTAGAAAACCGATCGAATCGTACCGTTATCGGCAGTTTTTCTAACACTAGGTATATTATCCGTGTAACATTATAAAATTTCGCGTATCTCGTATGTTATATAATGATAATATACCGATAACAAAATTAAATTACATTCGTGATTGCAATATATTATTATTATTATAATTATTATTATAATTTATGACGTGTACAGCACGCGTATAGGATTTTAATTAATTTTATCATCGTTCTGTACGCCGTAATACCGATGATATAACGAACCACGGTCTCGTGGTACCCTCGTGAATTATAAACAGTCGGCGCGTCTCCTCGGGGATTCGAGACCGACAAGACGGTCTATAATTCTATAGTGTATTATAGTGTGCATGCGATTTAGACTATACACGCGGTCTGCAGCAGGTATAATAATATAACTACGTTGTGTACATGACAGTAAACACTCATTCCGTATTCGGCGATATTATATAAACGGTATAATATACATTGTCCCCTTTTCGGAGAGTCGGTCGCCCAAAGACGGTCATCCGCAGTTACCGCGGTAACATTATAATAGTTGTATATGTTAATATTCATTAACCTGTATATTCTCGACCGCGTTCCGTAAAGCGGGTCAGTAACAAGTAGTAGAAATGTTCGGCCGGAACGATTCGTAGAATTATATTGAGTTAACGGCATTTGACGTGGTCCGAAGTCGCATTGTTAATTATCGCTCTCTCTCTCTCTCTCTCTCTCGTAACCTATCCTTGACGGGGACGTTGTATACAGAGCGAACAGTTCTGATGATGGGGAAAAATACGCGAGCTGGCTGTAGAAATTCCGTTCGAATTCAATACCCATATAAATATTATTTTTTCACACTTCTCTACGAGTATGTCGAAAAACTCGGTACGGTGATTTTTTCGTGTGAATTTCCGACGGTTTGAAATGTAAATTTGATAAAAAAAAAACTTCGTAATAAATATCGTACTTTATGAAGTATATATTATATGGCTTCGTGTCGCAGGACCGACGTCGGACATTATTTTGGCAGGTATTATATAGTACGTGCGTATATTTATGCGGATTCTTCGGCCATATTCCGAACCGCACTAAGTGTCGATTAATTCAGCTCTCGCTGACGGGCCTCGTATACACTTACTTAATAAACTTTCCGTTCCAATTATGTACGGCTGCTTATTATTAATCCCTAGATCGGACCGAACAGTGCTGGCCGGGGAAAATAATTTAACCGGGGAGAATACATTCCGGCGCGAGGGGATCGGTCATCCGTCAGCGTTTGTTCGACACTATTAATATAATATGTAAGAAGGGACTATAATATACCATTATATAGCTAGCCGAACCGCGGACAGATCGATCCCTTCGTTTTCGCTCAAGGGACGCGCGCGGTTCGATCGTCCGCGTTCGGACATTCAGACGCCGCCGCCGTTCCGGCCGACGATTACAAAAATTCCGGGGATCGTTTATTCGTCGCTGCGCGGACCACTTACCATTTTCTGTATGATGTCTGTCACAGAAAACACAATACACAATACAATGGCGGTTTCACCAGACGCGAGAACACAAGACCGATATATAATAACGTATTATACATAATATATTATATACAACGGTCCATTAAGTTTTCTTTCCTCCGACCGTCATCGTCACGCATAAACGGAATTAACGCGTGCGTGTATACACACACACACACACACACACATATTTTTATATATACGTATGTAGTTTTGTCGTTACACTATATATATATATACGATTTCCAAAGAGTACGCAAAAATATATTATATATATATATATATATTCTCCTAGGAATCGTTGCGCGCAAAGGGAGCGTAGAATACGGAGGGTGCCGTCCCCTAAAGTTATAACGTATCAAAATAAGCGTCCGGTCTGCAGCCGAAATGTTAGAGAGGGTCCAACGTTTTTCGGAGAAATAATCTTTCGCCAAAAGAACGAAGCGGGAAAAACTAAATTTATTAATAACGTTAAAATATCAAACATGAAAAATTACGTTATAATAATATTACGTTATAGGTAGTTGAAAATAAACGCAAAAACGTTTAATATTAATATTTTCCGTATATTATTATTATTATTATTATTTGTACACGTGCGAATCCGAGCATGCAACGTTATGTTTTGTTCGTATTTTTATTCAATATTATTATAACGATTCTCTCCTTCACCCTATCACAAGATACAGATATTGAAGACTCTCGAGAAATCTATAAACGAATGGTGATAAGAGAAAATTATCGAATCCAATAATATATTGTTTATTTATTTATTTTTTAATTACAATCAATTATTATTATTATTAGGTACCTACGTGATATTTATTTATTATAAATATTTAAATGATAATATTACGGCCACGAATGCATGACGTAAACGCGAAGTAACAATACGTTAGTAGAAAATATTTCGTACGCGTTATAAATTAAAAATTTATTCTTATCGAATCACGACCATATATAGAACTGTATACAGGACGTCGTAAACAAACGTCTGATCAGGTTACAAACAACGGGGTTGATAATGTTTACGTGAAGTAATAAAATAACGTGAACGCATTAGGATACAGTAATAATACAGAATAATATAGTACAGTAAATCGATATTATAATATTATGAAAACTGACTCCCAAAACTGCTACTCGTGATAGGAAATGTGCCTGAATCGTAATAAATCGTTTACATTATAACATGTTTACGTTATAATGTATTTCTATAATGAATAAAGCATTACAGTGTTAGCCTCGCGTCTGTAAATAATAATAATAATAATAATAATAATAATAATAATAATAATAATAA
>JAIUCT010009201.1:0-24792 GCA_021307375.1 Tetraneura akinire | reverse complement strand
TAATAATAATAATAATAATAATAATAATAATAATAATAATAATAATATAGGCAAATCGTGTAGTTTTATTATATATTTTACTATTATAAGATGTTTAATATCGCCCAATATATTGTACAATTTGACTCAATTGATATCGACCGTTCGTTAGAAATATTTTTCCTTTAAAACTCGTGCGAAATATATAAAAATGCAACACAACAAACGTAAATAATTTTTATACTATTTTAAAATCTATTATTGGTATAATAAGTATCTATTAAGACATTGAATAACTACGCTATAGTCGTAGAATAATTATTGAAATACGAGTATAATCGTTTAAAGAAAAACAAATTAAACTTATATTTCTTTTCTTATATTATGGTGAAGTATTCAATATTAAAAAAAAAAAAAAAAAATGTAATATTGATTTTTTAGTAATACAAATAAATAAATTTTATTGTTTTCAGTTTGTATACTTTACAATATTATATTCTCATTTATGTTTATTATAAAATATCAAAACTATTAAAACTCATATAATAAAACTGAATTTAAAAATAATTCTAAAATCTATCTCATGGGTAAATCTTATATAAGTACATTAAAAAAAGAAAAAAGACAATAACTATTCTATCAATATACACAAAAATGAAATGAATGAAAATGATGTCTCTGTTGCGTAGAACAATCGAACCATAAAATAATATTATTTTAGTTGTATTTCTTATCCACATTTATTAATTATTAATTAATTACTTCGATAATAATTATTATACGCATTAATATCTTATAAATTCATTTTGACACAATTTTCTATTAATTATGAGAAAATTACTTAATATTTAAATGGAAAAATTAATCAATATAATAATATCAAATATTTACAAAAATTAATGTTTAATGAAAATAAGACATATTTTTATTTTGGGAAAACAATTTTTAGCATGAAAGTATACAAATTCATACAGATATATTATACACAAATTAAATATCTACCTAAGATAGAAAACAAATAATGACTATTTGTTTATTAATTTATTGTATATTTTATTCTTGGTAAATTTATATAAAATATAATATAGGTACCAAACATTATTTTGAAAAGTGTGTATTATATATTGAAATTAATTTTTAAAATATTGTATATGCATAAAATAAACTACTTTTATTTTTTCATATATCAAACATGCGTAAATAAGTATTTTAATAATATCAATATAAGAATTAATATTCATTAATTTGTTCATGGTTAAAATTAAAATTAATAACAATTCATTCCTAGTAAAAATTTATAAAAATTATTTTCAAATTTTCAAAATTCTACAATTAATAAATTAATAATTTCAGAATTCCTTGGATGACCCTGTCGCGTGTGTTTTCTCCTATTAGTAATCGTATAATAATTATATATTATTATATTTTTAAAACTATATTATCTCATTATATAATTTGAAAATATTAATAAAATAATAAATACAGAAATATTTTTAATTAAATTCCGAACTTTAACTTATATACTATACGTCTATATACTTATTAATATAGGGATTTCTAGGAGTTTACATATTTTTAATAAGTTATTTTTTATTTATAATATTACGATATTGTTATGTTTATTTCTATTTTATTAAATATCTAATTTGTAATTTTTTTGTGAAAACTATATGATTAAATTTGTGCCAACATTTTATAAATATACGAGTACAATATTTTTTCCTTAACCTTAGATATTAAACAATTCCAATAACATATCTTTATTTCGAAAGAATTTACTGATGAACTCCAAACTCAGTTGTCAACTACCTGGCCTGGGGCGTCACACGAACAGAGATAAAAAAAACTTACCTACTATACAAACGCACAAACATCAAACAGAAGATAACCATGTTTGGAAGAAAACTCCGTCCCTCAGAGAATTGTTATCGCATTGTGGAGAATGTAACTAAATTCGTCTTCTTTTATCCTCCCCGTTTCTCCTGGCCCTTTTGTGTAATAAAATCGGGACGGAAAAAGCAATTTCTTTAAAGAAAAAACCAAGTTGTGTGGATATGTGTTTTTTTAACGAATTTGTATGGTTTTTCCTTCTTTTTACTTTGACAAACAGTCGTCTAACGAACAGATTTGTTTGTCTTTTAAAATACTCATCTTCTTCCAACAAAAAGTAAAAAAGAAAAAAACAACAATAACAAAAATAAAATAACGGTTACAGTTTAATTAAGCCTAAGTATTACTTTAAGAGAGATATTCGCTTGACGTAATTTCCAAAGGACAGTAGTGAAAAAACTTTTTGACATTTACGTCTTATCGTTTAATTATTTCCAATGCGCTATTGACTTAAAAAAAAAAAAAAAAAAAAAATGAAGGAAAAACAAAATAACGTCTATTGTGTAGAGTATTCTGAATTACTGAAATCACAAACAAAGGCATTCTCATTTATAAAACATCTCGAAAACTTTAAAATAATGAAACATTGAAGATATTTTATAGAAATTAAAAAAGTTTTTAATTGTTTTTCATATATATATATATATATATATACGTATATTCATAGATGTATAATACTTTGTAGATTCAATTAATTAAAAAAAACACGATATCGCATTTATGTAAATTTTATTGAACACACGGAAACATATAGTTCCGATTATAGTTTGTATTTCATTATAATATTACATTTTTCAATAATTTATGTAAAAACAATTTTATATTTTCTTTTATAAAATTAGATTCCTGAAATTATTTTTTAATTCATCAATTCATTGTTATAAAAAAACATAATAACCTAATTCCTATGCTTCCTGATTGGATGATATTCGAATGTAAATATATGATCAAATTTCAGCTAGTATTCAGCTTATATTCTTATCCATGGTAATACTCGTAACTCGTATATTAAAATTGCATAATAATAGATTATCATGGAACGTGTTATCTTTATTACTTTATTATTAAATATATGAGTTTCAATGTATATTAATGCTAAATGTGTATAAAAAAAAAAAGTATAAATTTAGATTAATCACATTAGAAAAAATCAGGAATTGACTTTTAAGCCACTCTATTACAAGGGATTATATAATATTTTGGTTCAAAATATTATAATATATAATAGTATTTAGTTAAAAACAATATATTATAACTTTCGCGGTATTAATTTGGAAGTTTAATTTTCGCGATTTTAACTGACACCCCTAATTAATCCTCGAACCTTGTCCACAACGAATCATTTGACAATATCTGCAAAATGTATACCTACGTACAAAATAATTCGAAACGTCAAAAAATTAACGAGAACGAGTGACGCTCGAAAGGGTTGCATTTTCGCACGTGAATTTGACAACGTCGCGACTGATACCGGTTCTTGAATGGCGTATGACACGTAGTCGCGCATATTTTGGACCTACCTAATTGACAGATTCGTGTGCAACGTTGCCGGACGACTTTGACGAGCCGTGATGTTTTTAACGTGGCTGCATAATGCCCGGACGAATAATGCACACACGAGGCCAAGGTGCGTAATACGTAAACCGGAGGAAAAGTCGATAAAGAATTAAAGCCCGGGCGCCTGGCGGCAAGCTCGGGGACGATGAAAATCAGGAAGCGATCGTTTTGGCCAGTTGCCAGGCAACCGGCCCAGCTAACGGCCAATTTGCGATTAGCGCGCGCTAGTACAATCGTTTTGCACACTTTATCCCGACCGTCCCGTCGACGGTGCATACGCGTCATCCATCGTCGTTTAACTCCCGAACGACCAATAATTTATTGCGCGAACCGCCGTCCGACGAGACCGTTTCCCCGTAGCTGTTGCACTCGATTTTTATTGCCGTGGCGCGCTAATCGGTCTGCAACAACAATACCGCGATTTCCTCGGACGTAAAACAATAATTTGAACGTCGTTGTCACGTTTTCACAATCAAAATCAACATCGCGTCGATTAACGACTTGTATAATATTACTATAGTATATAAATATAATATACATAATACTGAATGGTATAATAAATAATAATAATACGTTAACCGTTTACGGTTTATACAATTATACCAAACTTTCGGTATGAACCTTATGCGTTATATATTTATATAAATTTCGAAAATATCCTTTTAACCTATATATAGCAATAATATTATATACTACGATAATTTACAAATTCAATTCGTTGTAGAATTATTATTATTATTATTATTATTATTATTATTTTTATTATTATTTTTATTATTATAATTATATCATCTATATTAGGTATATTGTACGAGTCATAACGTAAATGAATCTAAACTCAACTGAATACCGCGATTATAAATATCTTATATAGTTAACACACTCGTACGATAGTCATATTATAAATTCGATTATTCAACGTCCATCACTTTACCAGTGGATTTTACCCGTCCATTATTTGGTTGACTTCCCGAGTGAAGAGGCATAATATAGTTTAGGTGAAACGTGCCTATCTGCTTGAATAACAATAAGTATACTATAATAAATCGTTTACGATAAGTCGATAACCCATGTAAATCATTCTATTATCATAACATCCGACAAATTTACTAAAATGTAAAATATAATATTATTATACGTTAGAATAGAATAATGGATGGGTTGAAAATAACCAAAAAAAAAAAAAAAAGTATATTATGTGTAACAAGTTTTTCCGTTACACTGCCTATATATATATATATACCGTTTACAAATAATCTACTATAATCAGTAACCAGGTGACGAAACGAAATAACTAAAACTATATCGGATACACGCACCTACAATATAACATGATTTTTAAACGGGAATTCGATAGTTTTCGTTCGATCAAAATCTCAACAATTCTCTCAATTAATGGTACTGATGAGTGATGGTACTTAAAACTTATACATATTATATTATATATTATATATTATTATATTATATTGTAATAAATATACCGCTCGGTTATATAATGTCTCAATCTTACCTCGAAGTGATGTTCCGTCGTCTATATAATACAACGTATACGTTCGAATGATCCGTGATTTCACGATTATATTATAGGTATTTCCATTACCTGCGGTTGTGTTATTATTATATTATTCATGCATATTAGTGATGCACGGAAGCGAATTTCCTCCTCCGACCCGAAACACGCGGAGATACCGAAAAGTGAAGGGGGTGCATTATAATAGTATACGGTCCATTTATCATCGCAGCAGGTGTATATTGCTGGCGTGTTCGTGCTCTCATTTGAGATTCCGCTCATAACTTTTATTATTATTATTATTATTATTATTATTATACTTTTTCGGAATTAATACGATTTTTCATCTTATATTACTTCATTGTAACTATAGAACCGTACATCTTTCCATCTATGTTTCCGGGGCCGTTGCCCCGGCTTTCCGACCGTCCGTCCGACGGGTATAATGTGTGTATACATATATATATATATATATCTGTATATATATTAAAAGCCCGTAGAGCTTTGGACGTTAATAAAAGCTTCGGCCCGACGTACAATGCCGGAATTAAAACCGTCTTCATTGTTATTCTCGAAATGATTCCCGGGCGGGAGACCTGCGAACCAAACAAAAAAGAAAAGGAGAATAAATAAATACGAGAAAAGAAAAACCGAGCGGCAAGGACGTATGTTATTAAAGACCACGGCGGCGGCGGTGGGTTCTGATAAAAAGAAAAAAAGGTCGGCGGGACGTATGAGAAATGAGCGGCCGAGCCGCTCGCCATTTATTTTTATTTTTTCTGTCGTATATGAAATACGAGGGAAATGCGCTCTTGCCCCTAGATTAATTAAACTCTCGGGAAAACCACAATATGTCACGTGCATCCTTCGTGCCTTTTTTTCTTTTTTTTATTATAAAACGTTAAACATATCATATACGATTTTAGACTTTAAATCAAAAAAATAATAATAATAACGACGAAAATTAATCGTACATACAAATAGAAATTTTATATTACATTTTCAGTAAATTGTGATAGCACAACGATGAATCGTTATAATCGGGTATATTGCTCATAGACGTGCGCAGATTTCAAATTCAGTGGCAGCAAAAAATTAATTCGACCTAATTTTAAATATATCACAATATTAGTAGAATAGTTAATAGTATCACAATTATTATATTGTATCATGTGGTATTTAAAAAATATTTTATTGGTAAAAATTTTTTTTTAAAAAATCTCATGTAATTTAGATATGAAAATTAAATTTATCAATGATAAAATTTTATGCCTATGATATTACTAGATAAATAACTGTATTACATTTCGTTGATATAAAGATGAACTATTAATATGTAACTATATTTTGAAGCAATTTTCTGTTATAAAACACAAAACTGTATGCACAAAACTTGGTCAAGTAAAACTAACGAAAAAGCAATCGGTTTACACAAAGTTTACTCTTGTCTTTGATTTACTTGTTTCAGATAATATATACATTTCCAATCACGCTGTTGCTGTACCACATTTCACACATCAAATAACTCTACTTAATTATTGTATTTACAGTAGATATATGCTTTACATTGGACAGAATGATTTATTATTTTGTTCTCTTTATGCACACGAATAAATCTTCACCGTATACATAACCTCCGATATTTCCTTGTACGACAGTGAAACGTCTTAAACCATTTGTTGACGTGTTAAATACTATACATTAATTATTATTTATCGCCTACTAACATAATATTTATAAATACATATTAAAAAATCCAGTAATTGTATAAAATTTTGTGTAAAATAAAAATTAAATATCATATTACTAATTAAATCAAATAAAATGTATACCTATTACTTATTTGTTTTATAACTTTGATATAGAGAACAGAAAATAACAATTAATTTAAAATACAGCTGAAGTAATAATAATAATAATAGAAATACTATAATAATATGTAATTTCGTGAAAATTAGCGATCTCACGAATTAAATTAACGTACCTACCCGTTTGTAAAACGTAAATATAAAATATAAATAATACATTTATTTTTTCTTCTTCCACGTAAGTGCCTATTTATATACACTTTCATAAAATATTATATTATTAAATTTAACGTCAATAGTTAAAAATCAGAATTATTTATATATAGTTATTACTTTTATAACGCTTCAATTAAATATAATTAACTCTCACAATATAAATAATAATTTGCTATCAAAGTACCTACATTTGAATTGCTGTGTGATGCTAAAAATAATAACCGTCGTTCTATTCGCACGGCACACGTCCTTTATTTTCAGCAATAAAAAAACATATGGGCGTTTTTTTTTCTTATTGTTCGCGTTGGAAGACCACATCATCATCATCAGGTTGTTTTCATAAAAACATAATACGAAGACTTACCTGCGTACAACGTATACAAGTGTACGTAATTCGAGATATTATATATTGTACGTTTTACGTAATAAAACGCGATTCTATACAGACTGTAATAAACCGAAAGACGGGAAAAGGTTAAAAATACTAAGGTACTAAAATGAAATCGCGTTAAATTTTTTTCATAATTAGGAAAAAGTATAATTATTATATTTTATATAATACCTATAGACATCTCGTTAAAAATTATATTATCGTTTAATAAATTCAATCTCTCTCTGTATCATATAATATTATTATAATATTGTTAATTTAGTCAATTTGACTTATTATTATTTTTAATGTATATTTTATTGTAATTCGGAACGCGGATTAAAATATACAAGATTTATTAATTATTTTGTATAAATTCGTAAACCCAACGTTTTATATTCGGAGTGTGTGCCCCCTGTGTGTGGCGAATAATATTTAGAACGTATATATAATAATATATAATATTATATATAATAGTGGTCAGCTGCGGCGGCAGTACTTAGTATTGATCCCGGCCCGAGTGCGCGTGCGGGGCGAGGGGTGTGGTGAGGTGTGTTCGGACGGTCGAGCGTGTAAGGGCCGCGGGTGACGGCGAACGCTACGGAGGGTTGGTCCGGGAGGGTGGTGGTCCGGAAACAACGCGGGACTATAGGGTGAAATCGTGGCCCGTCCGGTGATGATGCTGCGCGCTCTCGGTATTTACGCAATTAGTCGCGGCGCGCGCGGCCACGTCGCGAAGTCCGCGGGACGGCGTCGGCGGCGGGGTGACGGGGCGCACGCGCGTTCGCCCGATCACCTGCGAAACGTTCGCATATTAAAAAACACGCGCCGTCGTATCGCATTCGTATACCTACGAGTAATATTATACGGCTCCATGGCCCGCGAACCGGAAAAAACAATATATTTTTATGGCGTATATTTTACGTTCATATATACACGTACATAATATACGCGTAATATTATTATTATTATTATGTGCGTGTGTGTGTATACAGCGTACCGCATTAACGATATTAAAAACGGCCGCGCGAATTAGAAAATACATGTATACATATCGTATGAGAAAAACAAAAATTAATCAAATTACTCGCACGCCGAGCCTTCGCCCCCCCCCCCCCCCCCCCATCAGCCTACACCGGTTGATGCGGTTGCGCGGTTTTTCACGAAATGGAGCGGAAATATTGGCTGGAACGCCGCCGCGCGCGTATACGCGGGTTGACGATGTCATTAATTCTCGTCCCGTTTTCACTTCTGTTCATACATACATATATATTATATATACGAGTATATATTATATAAACGTAATATAATATAATATATAATATATTATTATATATGGTAGTTTCTCTTTATCCCTTCTCCGTCCCCCACGATCCCTCACTCAGAAAAACCCTGCCCGTGCGTATAAGAGGACTGACGTCACGGTGGTGGCGCGGAGTATATATACGGTTCACGTGTCAGAAATTAATAAATCCGCCGCCGCCGCCACCTCCTCCGGACTAGGAGCGCTTTTTTTCATTTCGGTAATGGATTTACTGCTGGCCGGATATAATATCATAGAACATTATACACCTCTAACCTCCTCTTCCGTCAAAAGCAAGCACACACACACACACACAAATTTATAATAATAATAATAATAATATACAAGCCGACACGCCTATATATATATATATATATATATATATATATAATATTAGATAAGTATATATATATATATTTATTATATTTATGCCGTATGGAAAAACTCGGCCGAGAGCGTGATGAAGTCGCAACGAAAGAAAATTCGTATTATTACGAAGAGATAGCCGCCGTCGCCACGTGTGAAAACCCTGACAAATTGATTTTTAGTGCAAAATAAAGAACCGCTCGCAGTTATTATAACCATTTATATAGTTGGGTATAAGTATAAGGTATAACTATATTATTTAAACTCAAAATTCCAATATAATTAGGTAACTATTTATTATATACGATATCCATTTTTTTTTTTTTTAGAACTTTTCACTTTTTCTCCAATTTTTTTTTTTTTTTATGTTATTATTTCAAAATTGTCATATTTTTATATTATAATTACGTTACCAATAATATTATACCATGTTAAACTCTCAAAGTATATCGCGTACGCGGTGCGAATTTCACTCAATCCGTCCCACACACGCGCGCACACTATAAATACTATAATCGAGGCGATTTCGTATCGTTGCATTCGACTAAAGTACTCTTTCACAGTCTTTCTCTTATTTGAAGAGTTTATATTATTATTACAATAAATACGAGTCAAAAATGTGGTCTTGGTAATCTTATAAATAATACAAACAAAAGCCGAACGGGCAAAAATTACTACACTATTAATTTTCAAATAACTAATATATTATCGTGTTTTATATACTTTTCAATAATATTATATTAAATTAATTGCCAACTCGTTAAATTAAAAAAAATAATTAATCACATATATAAAAATATAATTAATCATGCAGGTATACTATAACTACTATAAGGTATATAAGATCATGGGTTAAAGTGAGGGGTGACGCAAGGGGACTCAGTCCTCCTACCTCTGACAGTACAAAAAAAAGCGTCCCCTTTAATCAACTACTTAAAAAGGTTCGCTGGAACGCTCAATAACAAAGTAATAAAGTGATAATTATTTGTTTTATTAATTATATGCACCCATTTAGAAAAATCTTGATTTTTGATAAGTTTTCTAAAGACAATATATAAATACTACATTATAGTACTATGTGTTTATAATATATAAATATCGTGTCAATATGTATTATATTTTGTTGTAAGGTTCTATCACACTATCGGTTAGGTTATAGGTAGGACTTATATTATTCTTTAATGTGTTATATATAATTGTGTTAATTTATGGTTTTTACATTTTATAAAAAAAACATGGAACGCTCAAAATTTCTATGGTATTTGAGTCCCCCCTGCACTTTCTTCCCACTTTAACCCCTGTATAAGGTATACTATTAATCATTATTTTTCATAAACCTATAATTAAATCACATCGAAATAAAATACACAGATTGTAATATAATTAAATTATTATTATTATTATTCACTATTCAGAATCCAAAAAAATAAATAAATAAATAGCAACGCCCGAGTGAATTCGTCTATAAAGTTTTTTTTTTTTTTCTGCAAAAAAACATTATGTAGTTGGGTTAACCAAATTAATTTGGTTTTCTCGACAGGCACTTTATATACAAAACAAATCGATAAAACTCTCATTGCTCACAATTGCTCTTATATTATATACTCGAACAAAAGACAGCCACACTAATGGACATTGGCTATTCGATTTTCAGGAATAAAAATAACCCGTAAGCGAATTACCAATTTTTCAAAAAGTGAAACACAGAAAACAATTTATACACTCCTAGATATAGAATCTTTCATTTAATTATTAAAATGAAGTAAATTTCAAAAATATTGTATTATATATATGTATAATGAAATATCGAATAGTGAATAATTGTAGTAGAATTGCATAGTTTACTTTCAATTATATAAATATGCATAAACAAAATATACCTAAACAATACTTTATACAAATCTAGCAATTTATACAAACTAATATGTTATTTAATAATTACAATGTATTATACAAATTATTATTTTGCTCAGATGTAATAAAAATAATAAAATATAAAATTATATAATATTATATTATTAAATATAATAAAATGTTTACTTACGTTAATAAAAATTAATTAATATCTATATATTATATAACTTATACATATTTTATGTATAATATATATATATAATTAATTTAAAAGTTATATTTTTATAGATTAATGTGTAAAATTTAATTTATGATTACTATTTAATGAAATAATAAATGCGTATAAAATTTTTCACGTAAATTGAATTACTTAGCTTTGTTGTCCTTTGTTTGAAACTAAGGTTGATGCAATTTCTACTCACTTGGTAGAGTTACCACAACTACACCCAAGTTACTACTTAATTTTAGAAAACACTTTTAGTTCGTAAAAGTTTTGTTCTTCAAACATTTTTATGATAGCAGGTGAAATAAATATTGATTTGGTACATTCGTTTATTTAACAGAAATTGTACGATAAAATAATAAATTAAATTAATATCGTTTCTTGAAGATGAGGTGTATTAAAATAAAATAATAAATTTTAATCACGTTACCATATTTGTATAATCTGTATAGACGATTAAAGACAATAACATCAATTTTATGCATAATAATTTTAAATTATTGTTGTATTTATTTTTAAATATATAATTAAAATCCGATCTTGTACTCTATTATTTTATCAATATAATAAAAATAAATAATTCAGTTTCGTTTAAATTAAATATACTTCATACTCATTGCATACATATATTATAAAATCCTATAGAAATTATAAATTATATTCTATAGAAATTAATAAGTTCGAAGTGTGACATTTAATGAATAATATTAGTAGAATAAACTCAAATCCGTTGATATTATTATTTTTTTTTTATGTAGGTAGGTACTACATGTCAATAAATATTTATGTTATCCCATGGAGTGATGATGAATGCACACATAAGACTTCTTTTGTAGGTAATGCTCAGACTAGAATGATTATGTCCTTTGTACTACTCAACTCCGTGTGTTCGTTCAAAGTCCGATAATAAGAACGAGTGGATTAATATTATATATAGTTGCCAGTTGGAATAGAAAAAAAATCGCTTTCTATTAAACCCTTCGAATAATTTCAAGTAGAAGTAGAACCACACTCGACAGAAGGACTATCGTCATCATAATCACATAAAAGTATAAAAATACAATATCAAAATGTTTATAAAAGAAATATATATCAATATTAAATCATCAGTGTCGTATAGAGTGATATCTTTTCTAAGAGGAATTATAATAGTTGATAAAATTTATATAGGTTTAATGAATCACTGAAATAACGATCATTATACATTTTCATTATCACGATTAGCAAAATTCCAACAGCTGATAGAATTAATATTATCAGTTTTAATTTGATTTGATTAAATCTATATTAAATTGTACGTGAATCAAATCATATAATTTTTCACCTTCTGAGAAATTATTTTATTCGAAAGAGATTTTATTTTGTAAAAATAACATTATGAACATCAATATACGAAAATTTCATTCGTGGTAGTATTCTAAAAAATATATAACAAGATAAAGATTTTTCAGAATCTTAGGCATTTATTTTTTCTTTAAATGTGTGTATATACATTATATATATTATACAAACAGGACTTCCGGAATACCGTCGTTAATTTTATGTCTTTTCCTGTATACTCCTTTATATACGAGTAGAAACGAAAGCACATATTTCCATCGATTACCTAGTTCCCTGCACCACCATCCCTCCTCATCACAATCCCCTTATACTCGGGAATGCACTAAAAGACCCCAATCCCGCCGGTTTACAGCGTTATTATTATATTTCGTTTTCTAATCGGAAACTTTTTTGCCTGTCCGTTCGAATAATATCCAGGACTGCAATAACAATAATAATGCGTTCGGTGGCGGCGGCGGCGGCGGTGGACTCGGTGATTTTATGGCATGGAAAAAAAAAAGGGATACGGTCAGTCCGCGGGAATTGATGGCGCGCGGTTTCCTTTCTCGCCCGGCGGTTTTTATTTTTAATGCATAATGTAATGGCGTAGAACACCCTATGCTGTGCTGGTATAAACATGATGGGGACTATGTATGGTGAAAAAGAAAAAACTACGACTACACATCGAATATGAGAAAAAAAACATTTTTTTTTTCTTCTTTTTTCCTATACGTATATATTATTCTTGACGAAAATAACAAATCGTAAAACAAACACACGAGCTCAGATATTATTCACCCGTGCAAGCAGACCATCCGCACACATGCAGCGGGAAGTGCGCGACGGGGTCATAAATTATGTAACAGGCCCCACGCGAATATTTCCACATGACAGATACAAACCCTTAAAGAGAACAGGCGGGGAATTTATTTTGATTATAATATCGTATTGTATTATTCGGCCGCATTAAAGACGCGTCCGAATCCGGTACTATTATGTTATATAAGAAATCCGACGCGTACTGCACAGATGAAAAATAATAAGGAGAAGTGGAATATTTTACGCGCTGCGGTAGAAAACAAAACGGAAAAAAAAGGGTGCATATTATACGTACGATGATTAGAACTAAGGGCTGTATCCAAGTATAGTAGTATATAATAATATTATGTTTCTTATTTGAAAATTCGACGTATATGATTTAATGCTACTGCAGTATATAATACTGAAGATTCGTTATTCGAAAAACGTCACTGTTCAATAATATAATTGCTATATTATAATTTATATATGGAACATAGAAATTTAAAACTTTCCTTATTGTATGTATACAAATAAAATATAATATTCGTATAGGTACTTATAAAGTTATAAAATTTTAATATTATATCAAGTTACAATACGACAATATTACGTATAATTTTAAGTTAAAACTTAATACACCACTAATCTTTTTACGTTTCACTTTCAACTACAATATTTTAACCACTCCCACAATAATTCATTATCAAACCGTCTTATTATCATCACTATATCAATTATATATAGATATAGTTTTCTCGTATCATATATATTTTACACTATATTTTCACTTTTCTAAGATGGATGGCGGTTTCAATTTTCGATGTGTAAAGGTAATGACTAATTAGAAATAACGAATCCCCCCCCCCCACCATTTGTGTATATCGATTTATATATTTCATAATAATTTATCATCTTATTTTTTCCACTTTTTATATATTTTAAATTTTAATCAAAATTCTCGATAATATTTTACAAGCTAGGTTCTTATATTATTAATATTATATTCACTACAGTATTAATTATATATTTAATTTATATTACATTATATAATAGATACATTTATTATTGATATTATAATGTATTATTATATTTAATCAATATCCATAGTCTATAAATTCGATGTATTATTGAAATTAAAAATAAAAAAAACCAAAGATCTAAAGATTATTATTATTATTATTTTATGTTATATAATTATATATATACAATATACCTAATAATCTACTATATCTATATAAACTATAATTTTTTAAAAAAATAAAAATAAATAATACAATATTATACAAAGACCAAATTAATATTAAAGTATTTAAATTAATTTTTTCATAATTAATACTTTAATGAATGCATACATTATAATATATAGTGTGAATACAAATTTATTTTATACAATATACCATTTTTATATAACACACAATAAAAAAATTATATTTAAAAATGACATATTATTTTAAATTATAAAATTAGCTTTGTAATTTCTAATCAAAATATGAAATTTCTATGTTAATAATAATTATAAAATAAATAATAATGATCATTATTCAAATTTCAAATGACTAAAAAAATTTTAATTTACGTGTAATACTAATTTATCCATAATCACTAGACAAATAAAACATATAATAAAGTCTAGAAAATAGAATAGATTTAAACGTGTTTAAAAACTGATAAAATACATAGAAACTGTTGGTAAAACATAAAAAAAAAAAATTTTAAATTGAAGAACTAATACAAAAAAATTGTTCGAATTATCATTAATCAATATACTTATCGTATGTGAACGACTAAAACAAATACTTATTTCTCCAAGCTTACTGATAAAAAAGAACAAACCCATAAAATTTCAACATAAAATAACCGAAGGCGAATAAATAAAACAGACGAACACATTCATGAAATGTAAAGCCGTAAAACTTTTTTGGTTATTGCCATTTCATTCCAATGTGTATGTATTATAAACAGACCTGCCTCTATATATATAGATTTTTTTTTTTACATTTTTACAATCCCCTAAACGGCCGTTAAGTCACATAAGAGCAAAGGTCATTTAAAAAAATCGCTCTCGCCCTTCGAGGGTATATTATATGTATTCATTTTAAAGTAAAAAAAAAAAAAGAAAAAATACCCTCCTAAATATAAATATATTATGTTTGGTCCATATAAATATATAGAGGGGTTCACTATCCAAAAGTGGAGTTTAATATTTAATACAGTTAAGCGTGTTTATATACACAAAAAGTTGCTTCTAAAAAAAACACTATAACTCGCTAACGCTTTTAGTCAATTGATCGTTAAAACACTTAAAATATGTATTTATTATTCCCCTATAAATTATTGATCAATATCAAAAAAAGACGTGATAAATTTAAATTATTTAATTCGATTTCATATCGATATATTTTATTTGATTACGTTTGAAACTTTAAACTATTACACGGTTTACAATAATTATTGTACCTACCTATAATACGAATAATGTAAATTATACTCTATTAAATTCAAATGTTTATGTGTACGTAATATTGAAACACACTGTATATAATTATATTTTTAAATAATATAAATATATGTCTTATAAATGATCATAAATACTCACGTACAACACAATAATAATTATTATAATTTATACGATAATCAATTCGTAAATGTATAACATAAAATATAATATTGTGCATAACTCTAATACATAAATACTAATACTAATACCAATATTTTCAAGTTATATTATTTTAAGTTACATATTCGAACGTCGAACTTTTAATGGAGTAAATAATATTTATGATTCCAACTACATTTTTTTCAGTATAAAGTTTAGTTAGATATATTTCTCCTGCGGGATTAAAATAACGGGATAAAATCTAATAAAATCTTTTAAGACTGTATATATATATAGAATAACATTTTTTGATTGTCGATTTACAATCAAATATTTATCAAACATTTCTTATTTTGTCGTTATATATAAGTAACATATTATATTATACTTGGATATATTCTGTTTTTATACGAGTATAATAAGACGCACTGTATTTATTTCTCTCGTTAATCTAGAAATTATTTTATAAATGTTCATCAAGGAAGTAAAAGGTTAGGTTATATTATATAATAATTTTATAAATCTTAAGGACGAATTTTTTAGATATAAAAAAATTCAGAACGTTAATGAGACGATGAATTTTTAGAAAAAAAAAAGAGAGACAGAAAACAAATTATACCCCGACCAGTATAATATGCGTCTCTCGTGTAACCCCTGCTCTAATATCTTATACGTATTATTTTTATTATTATTATGTACGTCTGTCACTCGTCGATACGATATTATTATATTATCGACTTATCTCCGCGGCGAGGGCCACTGCAGCAGCCGTATACAATACGTAACACTCGTATACACTTACGTCGGACAGGAACCGAAAAAATAAAGGGAAAAAAACAAATTAATTTTGGCGAGGGCTGCTGATTGCGAATTAAAGAACGTGCGCTTTTGCCCGACGAGGGTGATGTTTTAACGTCGTCCGACGTAGAACTTTTCTCTCGGGTCATTATATAATATTATTATTATTATTATTATTATTATTATTATTATTATTATTATTATTATTATTATTATTATTATGTATAGGAGAAAGAGAGAGAGAGAGAGAGAGAGAGAAAGAGAGAGAGTGACCGGACCTGGGACTTTTCGGGCGCGTGACGAGAGGGACTGCGCCTCTCCGCGTTCCCCGTCCCTTTGGTCCGCTCGCCACCGCCGTTTAATTTATGCGCCATCACACGCGCACGGCTGCTGGGTCGACCCTCGATTTCTCGAGCACACCCGAGACGATCGTGATCTGATTCCAAAAACAACCGCCTCTCTCGGCGCGTGTTTTCGCCGTCGTGCGCGTATTTTTTTATATTTTTATATACGCTACCATATATACTAATCTCGCTTCAACCCCGATCTCCGGACCGCCCTTTGATTTTGATTTTTCTCTCTCTCTCTCTCTCTCTCTCTCTCTCTATGTCCCGTGTCTTTCGTCGTGCCCGTATTCCTCGCATTGTAAATACGGATTTAATTCAGACGCCATTTTCTCGCGAGCCCGCGAGACCTCCGAGACGCTGCGGGCGGCGCGGCGACGTCGGATAATATGAGAAATTATCGCCGTCTTTTAACACGCAAACGCACGGTTATCCTAAAACGCGCGCGAACGCATCTCGCGTATATTTCAGAATTTGTCGGAAAAAATAAACGAAAAAAAAAAAACAAAAACAAAAACAAACAACGACAACTATAACGGTATAATATATACGAGGGGCTCG
Source organism: Tetraneura akinire (assembly GCA_021307375.1). Taxonomy (NCBI): domain Eukaryota; kingdom Metazoa; phylum Arthropoda; class Insecta; order Hemiptera; family Aphididae; genus Tetraneura; species Tetraneura akinire. The sequence goes on along the minus strand of JAIUCT010009201.1, from coordinate 7,296 downwards.
GTGAGCTTGTATATAATACGTATATATATATACGTTATATTATATACGGGAATACAAGCTTAGAGAAAGCCTTAATGCCGTTTCAGCGCAGTTTCGCCCTCTGAATAATCAAAATTTATGAGTTTCCTGCGGAATGATGGTATTCCGCGTCCCAACGCTCCCCTTATTTTCGGCCGCAATTCGCGTGATCGCAATATTATACGCGCAGCAACTCGGTGGGGGGACGAATTGCGTGGCCACAGCCTCCTCCACGTGATCGTGGCCTTATATATATTATTATTATTACTATTTTTTTTTTATTATTATTATTATCATCATCATTATTATTAATTATTATTAATAATAATAATAAAGGTGTCCAGAATCTATTTTTACTTAATATTAAAAAATTATATAGGATTTTTGAACGCCTTTTATAAAAAAAATAATTATTAGCTAGATAACGGACTAAATATCGTCTATAATATGAAATATATAAAAGGCAATATCGTTTCTAAAAAATTTTTTACGCAATAATTTAATTTAATGAATACCTACGTCGTTGACCAAGTTTTTTTTTAATTATGTTAATTTTTAATAAAATATAATACTTTCTTATCATTTGAATACAATAAAAATAATTTTTAAAAAAAATACTAATAGAAAATAGGATATTATTAAAGTCGTAAAGTTAATTGTTAAAGTAATAAAAAATGTTATAGAAACAATAATTGCCTAGTAGGTGTATAAAAAGAATCAATAGCACATATAGGTACATTAATAAATTGTTATCACATATACCCAATAATGACTAAATTATAATTATTTAACTTAAATAACTTAAAAAAACTTAATATTATAATTAATTATTTAAAATATTTAACTTTATTATTTACCATTTCTGTATAGCTTATAAGATAGAATATTTATAGAATCCATTATGGTTGCTTATTATTTCATTTTGAAACTATTCATAAACTGGATATAACTATTTAACACAATATTAATGTGTTAACATTAAAACTTCAATAAAAATAATAATTTTACCGTACGTTATCACTTCAAACACTTACAACTTTTAAATATCGTTTATAAATTATAATATACCTACATAAATGCACAATACATTATTACATATTACATTGTTACAAAAATAATGAATATTGATAACGTATTATTATTTTCAAAACGTTTGTATAACTTAACGTAAAATTGTGATTTTCCTGTATAACCTATACCGCTATACCTAGGTCTTGTTTGGTCACTACAATTTTTCTTTGGTTTTTAGTTACCTAGGTATATAAAATAAACGTATAATATTATCCATGGTTATATTTTTCCATGCACTATTCAATACTACACTCGATTATCGATTTTACCATTACCAAACATTAATGATTATTATTATTATTATTAAGAGTGTGTGCGTTATTTCGGACGAACGCCGTTTTTATTTCATCGTATAAAACTATAAAATAAAAAAATATAATATTATACATTTTCAATTTCCATAACCAAAAAGTCAAATATAGGAATAATTGAATTCGCGTTGTTATTGAAATGATGGATATGATAAGAAAACGGTCGCAATATGAACGAAACTATTGTTAGATGTACGGTAGGTGGTATTTCGATATATAAACGCGCGTGTAGGAAGATACTCCCCCGCGGAAACTGACTGGCGGTGTATACGCGAACAGACATTGAAAACGGAAGTTTAATGGCCCCGGCCAACGCACGAGGACGTAGACGCGAATGCAAAAACTCTGTTTTTTTATTTCCACCGTCCCTGACCCATTCCCTTCCTCCCAGCGATTACATTCGCGTCTCGGGGACAATTTTTCTACCTAGGTTAGGTATATAATAAGGCGGCAGCAGCCCGCTTATACCACGGTTGCCGCCATCTCTATACGCGGCGTTCCTTTTTACCCGAAGGCTCCGGGCGTCGATTTATTTCGATCCCGTTTTGTAACGCGTCCCCGGGGACGGACTGAAATCGTTTCTCGGACAAAAACTAAAGGGATTCAAAGCTCGAAGGAATGATTCAACACTGTCGTACGTGTATTATCATTTTCTCTTTTTGACCGTCCCTATGCCCCAGCACGCGCAAAAACACACGCTGGCCCCCCTGTTTCGCCAACGCGTCTGTCGTTACAACACACCGCGCACAAGCTATTATTTATCATTCACGTTCTATCGTTTACTTTACGCGTGTTGTTTATATTTTTACGATTCAAAATCAACGATTTTTGGTGCGCTTTTATACACCTCTTAATCTTTGCAAATATCTCGTAGATATATTTTAACCGTGGTATACAGACACATAATATTCATATGATAGGGTACGACGTACGACCAGGGCCTGGAGCGGCAAATTTTTATGCAGAAAATAATGTAAAAAGTAAAAAAAATTGTACTGATTATTTACCTATTTTAATAATATGAATGGCATATTAAGAATAATAATTTTTTCTTTTTATAATAATCATTAATTTTTTTATTTTAACTAATTATTGCAATGAATAGTAAGTAGACTAATATAAGTTCTGTTAAGAGGTTAGGGACGGCAATTTATTGAGGGCTTATACGGTGGCAATTGGATTAAACACGGCCCTGCATATATAATATATATATACCAAGAGATATAATTATCAATTATGATGCCTATTATATAATAAAAAAACGACCAAAGTTAAAATTTTATATACAAGACCTAATTTCTCATTAACCAATAACCAGGTATATAGAATTAACTTATACTGTAACGATTGTTAAAAATATGATATAAAATAATATGATGACGAATAAAAATTCTGGAAAATTAAATTATAATAACATTTCATTTCTCAATATTTATATTACGTATTACAGTCATAATGTAATATTCCATATTTCCATTTCCACGTTAACGGATGTATCAAACTACTCTTTTTTTTCTTTTTCTTTTTTTAATTTTAAATATACCTATAATGATATTTAAACATACTTAAACATTTTAATAATTAGTATAATCATTTTAACGTATAGACTTACAAAAAATATAGAAAAATAATATTTAGACAGTGGGGGCGCTAGGCGTGGGCGGTGTGGGCCATTGCCCACAGCTTCGCACCTCAAAGGGCCTCACGTTCTAAAGGGCTTTATAATTAACCATAGAGAAATAATTCGTGGTATGGATAAGTTGTTTCTAATGTCCCGATATTTGACGCAATCAAGAATGATGTGTTTGACTGAAAGATTGGTGTGGCATTCATCACAAGAGGGTCTTTGCTAATGAGGAAAGAATGGGTTAGAAAATAATGTCCGATTTTATATCTAGAGATTGTAACTTCCTGTCGTCTGTTGAGGAAAAGGGGTGGAATCCATTTCTTTGTATTTTTCTACTTTCTTTATTGTTTTAAGTTTAATGGTGGTGGGAATGGTATCCCAGTAATTTTGCCATTTTGAAAATTTGTATTTTTTTTCTATTATTATTATTATTATTATTATTAAGCCGCGGCAACTAAGGCCATTGGCAATTACAAAATTACAAAAAATTACAATATATACATATTCATAGTTAACAATTTTACAATTCGTGTGTCTTAGTTAGAAATTTGAATACATTTTTTATAGAGATAGAATTGTATAGAATTGTATGGAATTCTATAGAGATGTATTTTATGTTTGATGGATGTTTGAATGTCATTAGTCGGTAAATCAGAGATAATTGGCTGGGAAAGATCTGGCATTTCGTTGCCAATTATACCTGTGTGAGATGGAACCCACATAAGTTCGAAACGAATAAGAATATTATTACAAAAGGTGTTATCGGAATGCGCCAATGCGGGTACATTCATAAATTTATAATATAAAATATATTATTTAGTGAGACATGTCATAGATTATCCAAAACTCACTGCGCCAGATACCCCGCTTTTAAGAACCTACCACACCGCATATCTAAAAGTACCAGACAGTATTCATGTTATATCTTTATTATATACCATATAGCAAAGAATAATATTATTGACTAGGTATTGTGTAGTTTTACCCGACGGCGCCTATTTATCCCTGTTAATAGTTTAATACACAGGGACGGGCTGGGCCGGCGCCGCCGGAGGGATACCGGGAAGATTCCTGGTGGTCCTCTGTCCGTATTATTATATTGAAAAAATAAGAGCTGATACTCCTGCCGCATGGGATACAGGTGTGCAAATCATAGCGTTTAATTTTAATTAGAATTAAAATGCAATGATAATGATAAACCATATTGCATTCGATAAAACGATTCTGAGCGAAGTTCAGTATCAGATAGCGTAGGTATTTTTTAAAATTTTGACATTTTTTGTTGCAAAATTTTATCAGACATATAGTACATAAATGAACACCCTATACAATTTTCAAGTCTCTAAGTTCTATATAAAAATTCTCATAAAATCCCTTGTCACCTAAATGACTATATCTGACAGAACTTCGCTCAAAATAGTTTTTCCAAATGCAATTATGGTTTATCATTGCAATCAAATTCTAATTTAAATTAAACGCTATGATTTGCACACCTGTATCCCATGCGGCAGGAGTATCAGCTCTTCTTTTTGATAACTACTTTAAACAGCTATAAAAAATAACCCTAAATGTAATAATTCACAATTAATTAGAACTGAGTTAAGTAAAATGTATTTCATCTTAAATTAAATTTTCAAAATTTTAAAAATATTTGTCTATTTTATTTAACATTATTATAAATCATTGTAATATATATATAATAAAAAAAATCCATATAAATAATTTAATTATTGATTTTACTGAAATTTCCACTTAAAAAAGCTATAAAAAAAAAATCGAGACTAGAGATTTTTCTAATATTTTGATATGATGTTAAGCAATATGTACCTATACATACTTAAGTAAAATTTTCAGACCTTAATAGCAAAAATAAACGGGTAAAAATTGTTTATATAAATATATTATTAATAACACATCTATTTATTATAAAAGATACTTATTTCTCTAATTTATATTTAATATTTATAAGCGCTCAAATTTAATTTTAATATACAATATTATTTTTAAACTTTATTTGTCACATAGTTTTACTACCATATCAATTAATCCTAACGGTAGGTAATATACATTTATACAGCATAATACAACATATTAAAAAAGGACCTCTTTAAGTCTACTTCGCCCACATATAAATTTTACCCCGCCCGCCACTGTATTTAGAAATATATAGGTACAATTTCCAATTTAAACGAATACGGTGTTTAAAGTTTAAACCATTGATAATTTCGTTTGTACGATATATTTAAATTATTGTATAATTTCCAAAAAGTATAGGTACAATATTAAAATGGTCAAAACTTTTCCCAATAATTTCTAGTCTGATATGGTAATATCTTGAATTAAAAATTTAAAACGCAATATATAATTTATTATAAATATAATTGTACTCGTATTAAATTATAGTACATCCGACGAACGGACTCGTACGGGGTTTTTTTAGCATTTCCTTTTCTTTTTTTATTACTTTATTCGCGAGTATTAATTCAATATTTTCAATGTCCGTTAAAAAGCTATACGTGTACACACATATATATAAATATTTAGACTCGTTTATACGTATTACATATTATTATTATTATTATTATTATTATTATTATTATTATTATTATTTATTATTATTATTATATATATACTATCGTTTGTATCGTTTAACTGTGTACAAATACAAAACGAATACACATATTACATGGTAAACCCGAGTTGAATGCAAACTTGGCCGTTCAGAGTGCTCGGAGATAAATCAACATGATTGATTCGACTTCAGGCGCAAACATTAGCCTTATATTATATATATATATATATATACATACATACATATTATATTATATATATATAATAATAATAATAATATATATATATATAATACATATTACATTATAAGCGCGCGTCTGGCAACGGCGCAGAAGAGGGGGAAAATTTCAATTATCTTTAATAGACGGTAATTCTATACTTCCCCTCTAAAGGCCTCACCTAACCTATATACCATCCACCACCATGACCGCAACCACGCCACCTCCTCCACCGCCGCTGGCGGTTATTCGCTCTGCGGGGATGTTATTATATCGCGCAGAACAACATAATGCTCGAGTGAAACGTTAAACGGCACCCTGAATCCAACAGTAATTGCATTTATATATATAAAATGGGCGTTTATATATATATAATAGCCGACGGAAATAGTGCAAAAAGAGATCGGAGCGAGGAACTTGTATTGTATAATATGTATATACGTATATTATATATTTGATGGTGGGCCATTATTTCTGGAATTCGGTTCATTGAGAAAATTAACCGATTTTAGTCGATTACACGCCGTCAAATCGCCGCCAAACTGCGCGCGCGGTGCAGTGATAAGAATGCCATATTATTATTATGTCGTGCAGAAAATCCGACTGCGTATACACGAAAAGGCTGCAAAGGCGACCGAAATTATTCCGTGATTTAATTAAAATCGCGTAATACGGATAAATTACAAAACGCCGATGTCGAAATGTATATATTATATACGAATTATTGCAGGTTAGTAATTCGCGAGCAAAAACGATTATTCGATTTTGTCCATTTTATAATGTCCAAAAACTTCTCGTGTCTAATAATAGTATAATAAATAGCATATTATAATAATAATAATAATAATAATAATAATAATAATAATAATATAACGTACCGGTCGCGAACATTATACTTCGGTTACACGTTATTCCGCCGCCGCCGAATCGCCCTCGCCGGACGCGTACTTTATACGCATATTATATATATATATGTATTATTATATCGTATAAATATACGCATGCGCACCCCGACAATATTATGTTTATTCACGCTCTGTGGCCCTCACTCACCCCTGCATCTGCACACATATACGTCGTATATATGCGTCGCCCACAATCCACGGGGAGAGAAAAAAAAAAGGTCTGCATACATACATATATATTATTATATACGCGTATACGGCAAGTCGGTCGTGTCATTCCTTCGTTTCGCGCTCTTCTCGTCCGTTCTTTTTCGCCCGACTTTCCTTCCCGTATATATCCGCCGTCCGGTCGTGTTCTCTGCTCTCTCTCTCTCTCTTACTTCCGACGTCTCCCGTCGACCCTAAATCGTACACCTCCGTTTCACCTCGTTCGCGCGCGAAACACCATCGTCCCCCGCGTCGCTCTCGCGTTGTTTCTCTTTCTTATATTATATTGTGTTGTTCCCTGCCTCCCGCCCACCATTTCCCTCCCTGTGGCCACTCTTTCTCTCCGTTGACAGCCGTCATTCTCCCGG
>JAIUCT010009200.1:0-24790 GCA_021307375.1 Tetraneura akinire | reverse complement strand
TAATAATAATAATAATAATAATAATAATAATAATAATAATAATAATATAGGCAAATCGTGTAGTTTTATTATATATTTTACTATTATAAGATGTTTAATATCGCCCAATATATTGTACAATTTGACTCAATTGATATCGACCGTTCGTTAGAAATATTTTTCCTTTAAAACTCGTGCGAAATATATAAAAATGCAACACAACAAACGTAAATAATTTTTATACTATTTTAAAATCTATTATTGGTATAATAAGTATCTATTAAGACATTGAATAACTACGCTATAGTCGTAGAATAATTATTGAAATACGAGTATAATCGTTTAAAGAAAAACAAATTAAACTTATATTTCTTTTCTTATATTATGGTGAAGTATTCAATATTAAAAAAAAAAAAAAAAAATGTAATATTGATTTTTTAGTAATACAAATAAATAAATTTTATTGTTTTCAGTTTGTATACTTTACAATATTATATTCTCATTTATGTTTATTATAAAATATCAAAACTATTAAAACTCATATAATAAAACTGAATTTAAAAATAATTCTAAAATCTATCTCATGGGTAAATCTTATATAAGTACATTAAAAAAAGAAAAAAGACAATAACTATTCTATCAATATACACAAAAATGAAATGAATGAAAATGATGTCTCTGTTGCGTAGAACAATCGAACCATAAAATAATATTATTTTAGTTGTATTTCTTATCCACATTTATTAATTATTAATTAATTACTTCGATAATAATTATTATACGCATTAATATCTTATAAATTCATTTTGACACAATTTTCTATTAATTATGAGAAAATTACTTAATATTTAAATGGAAAAATTAATCAATATAATAATATCAAATATTTACAAAAATTAATGTTTAATGAAAATAAGACATATTTTTATTTTGGGAAAACAATTTTTAGCATGAAAGTATACAAATTCATACAGATATATTATACACAAATTAAATATCTACCTAAGATAGAAAACAAATAATGACTATTTGTTTATTAATTTATTGTATATTTTATTCTTGGTAAATTTATATAAAATATAATATAGGTACCAAACATTATTTTGAAAAGTGTGTATTATATATTGAAATTAATTTTTAAAATATTGTATATGCATAAAATAAACTACTTTTATTTTTTCATATATCAAACATGCGTAAATAAGTATTTTAATAATATCAATATAAGAATTAATATTCATTAATTTGTTCATGGTTAAAATTAAAATTAATAACAATTCATTCCTAGTAAAAATTTATAAAAATTATTTTCAAATTTTCAAAATTCTACAATTAATAAATTAATAATTTCAGAATTCCTTGGATGACCCTGTCGCGTGTGTTTTCTCCTATTAGTAATCGTATAATAATTATATATTATTATATTTTTAAAACTATATTATCTCATTATATAATTTGAAAATATTAATAAAATAATAAATACAGAAATATTTTTAATTAAATTCCGAACTTTAACTTATATACTATACGTCTATATACTTATTAATATAGGGATTTCTAGGAGTTTACATATTTTTAATAAGTTATTTTTTATTTATAATATTACGATATTGTTATGTTTATTTCTATTTTATTAAATATCTAATTTGTAATTTTTTTGTGAAAACTATATGATTAAATTTGTGCCAACATTTTATAAATATACGAGTACAATATTTTTTCCTTAACCTTAGATATTAAACAATTCCAATAACATATCTTTATTTCGAAAGAATTTACTGATGAACTCCAAACTCAGTTGTCAACTACCTGGCCTGGGGCGTCACACGAACAGAGATAAAAAAAACTTACCTACTATACAAACGCACAAACATCAAACAGAAGATAACCATGTTTGGAAGAAAACTCCGTCCCTCAGAGAATTGTTATCGCATTGTGGAGAATGTAACTAAATTCGTCTTCTTTTATCCTCCCCGTTTCTCCTGGCCCTTTTGTGTAATAAAATCGGGACGGAAAAAGCAATTTCTTTAAAGAAAAAACCAAGTTGTGTGGATATGTGTTTTTTTAACGAATTTGTATGGTTTTTCCTTCTTTTTACTTTGACAAACAGTCGTCTAACGAACAGATTTGTTTGTCTTTTAAAATACTCATCTTCTTCCAACAAAAAGTAAAAAAGAAAAAAACAACAATAACAAAAATAAAATAACGGTTACAGTTTAATTAAGCCTAAGTATTACTTTAAGAGAGATATTCGCTTGACGTAATTTCCAAAGGACAGTAGTGAAAAAACTTTTTGACATTTACGTCTTATCGTTTAATTATTTCCAATGCGCTATTGACTTAAAAAAAAAAAAAAAAAAAAATGAAGGAAAAACAAAATAACGTCTATTGTGTAGAGTATTCTGAATTACTGAAATCACAAACAAAGGCATTCTCATTTATAAAACATCTCGAAAACTTTAAAATAATGAAACATTGAAGATATTTTATAGAAATTAAAAAAGTTTTTAATTGTTTTTCATATATATATATATATATATATACGTATATTCATAGATGTATAATACTTTGTAGATTCAATTAATTAAAAAAAACACGATATCGCATTTATGTAAATTTTATTGAACACACGGAAACATATAGTTCCGATTATAGTTTGTATTTCATTATAATATTACATTTTTCAATAATTTATGTAAAAACAATTTTATATTTTCTTTTATAAAATTAGATTCCTGAAATTATTTTTTAATTCATCAATTCATTGTTATAAAAAAACATAATAACCTAATTCCTATGCTTCCTGATTGGATGATATTCGAATGTAAATATATGATCAAATTTCAGCTAGTATTCAGCTTATATTCTTATCCATGGTAATACTCGTAACTCGTATATTAAAATTGCATAATAATAGATTATCATGGAACGTGTTATCTTTATTACTTTATTATTAAATATATGAGTTTCAATGTATATTAATGCTAAATGTGTATAAAAAAAAAAAGTATAAATTTAGATTAATCACATTAGAAAAAATCAGGAATTGACTTTTAAGCCACTCTATTACAAGGGATTATATAATATTTTGGTTCAAAATATTATAATATATAATAGTATTTAGTTAAAAACAATATATTATAACTTTCGCGGTATTAATTTGGAAGTTTAATTTTCGCGATTTTAACTGACACCCCTAATTAATCCTCGAACCTTGTCCACAACGAATCATTTGACAATATCTGCAAAATGTATACCTACGTACAAAATAATTCGAAACGTCAAAAAATTAACGAGAACGAGTGACGCTCGAAAGGGTTGCATTTTCGCACGTGAATTTGACAACGTCGCGACTGATACCGGTTCTTGAATGGCGTATGACACGTAGTCGCGCATATTTTGGACCTACCTAATTGACAGATTCGTGTGCAACGTTGCCGGACGACTTTGACGAGCCGTGATGTTTTTAACGTGGCTGCATAATGCCCGGACGAATAATGCACACACGAGGCCAAGGTGCGTAATACGTAAACCGGAGGAAAAGTCGATAAAGAATTAAAGCCCGGGCGCCTGGCGGCAAGCTCGGGGACGATGAAAATCAGGAAGCGATCGTTTTGGCCAGTTGCCAGGCAACCGGCCCAGCTAACGGCCAATTTGCGATTAGCGCGCGCTAGTACAATCGTTTTGCACACTTTATCCCGACCGTCCCGTCGACGGTGCATACGCGTCATCCATCGTCGTTTAACTCCCGAACGACCAATAATTTATTGCGCGAACCGCCGTCCGACGAGACCGTTTCCCCGTAGCTGTTGCACTCGATTTTTATTGCCGTGGCGCGCTAATCGGTCTGCAACAACAATACCGCGATTTCCTCGGACGTAAAACAATAATTTGAACGTCGTTGTCACGTTTTCACAATCAAAATCAACATCGCGTCGATTAACGACTTGTATAATATTACTATAGTATATAAATATAATATACATAATACTGAATGGTATAATAAATAATAATAATACGTTAACCGTTTACGGTTTATACAATTATACCAAACTTTCGGTATGAACCTTATGCGTTATATATTTATATAAATTTCGAAAATATCCTTTTAACCTATATATAGCAATAATATTATATACTACGATAATTTACAAATTCAATTCGTTGTAGAATTATTATTATTATTATTATTATTATTATTATTTTTATTATTATTTTTATTATTATAATTATATCATCTATATTAGGTATATTGTACGAGTCATAACGTAAATGAATCTAAACTCAACTGAATACCGCGATTATAAATATCTTATATAGTTAACACACTCGTACGATAGTCATATTATAAATTCGATTATTCAACGTCCATCACTTTACCAGTGGATTTTACCCGTCCATTATTTGGTTGACTTCCCGAGTGAAGAGGCATAATATAGTTTAGGTGAAACGTGCCTATCTGCTTGAATAACAATAAGTATACTATAATAAATCGTTTACGATAAGTCGATAACCCATGTAAATCATTCTATTATCATAACATCCGACAAATTTACTAAAATGTAAAATATAATATTATTATACGTTAGAATAGAATAATGGATGGGTTGAAAATAACCAAAAAAAAAAAAAAAGTATATTATGTGTAACAAGTTTTTCCGTTACACTGCCTATATATATATATATACCGTTTACAAATAATCTACTATAATCAGTAACCAGGTGACGAAACGAAATAACTAAAACTATATCGGATACACGCACCTACAATATAACATGATTTTTAAACGGGAATTCGATAGTTTTCGTTCGATCAAAATCTCAACAATTCTCTCAATTAATGGTACTGATGAGTGATGGTACTTAAAACTTATACATATTATATTATATATTATATATTATTATATTATATTGTAATAAATATACCGCTCGGTTATATAATGTCTCAATCTTACCTCGAAGTGATGTTCCGTCGTCTATATAATACAACGTATACGTTCGAATGATCCGTGATTTCACGATTATATTATAGGTATTTCCATTACCTGCGGTTGTGTTATTATTATATTATTCATGCATATTAGTGATGCACGGAAGCGAATTTCCTCCTCCGACCCGAAACACGCGGAGATACCGAAAAGTGAAGGGGGTGCATTATAATAGTATACGGTCCATTTATCATCGCAGCAGGTGTATATTGCTGGCGTGTTCGTGCTCTCATTTGAGATTCCGCTCATAACTTTTATTATTATTATTATTATTATTATTATTATACTTTTTCGGAATTAATACGATTTTTCATCTTATATTACTTCATTGTAACTATAGAACCGTACATCTTTCCATCTATGTTTCCGGGGCCGTTGCCCCGGCTTTCCGACCGTCCGTCCGACGGGTATAATGTGTGTATACATATATATATATATATCTGTATATATATTAAAAGCCCGTAGAGCTTTGGACGTTAATAAAAGCTTCGGCCCGACGTACAATGCCGGAATTAAAACCGTCTTCATTGTTATTCTCGAAATGATTCCCGGGCGGGAGACCTGCGAACCAAACAAAAAAGAAAAGGAGAATAAATAAATACGAGAAAAGAAAAACCGAGCGGCAAGGACGTATGTTATTAAAGACCACGGCGGCGGCGGTGGGTTCTGATAAAAAGAAAAAAAGGTCGGCGGGACGTATGAGAAATGAGCGGCCGAGCCGCTCGCCATTTATTTTTATTTTTTCTGTCGTATATGAAATACGAGGGAAATGCGCTCTTGCCCCTAGATTAATTAAACTCTCGGGAAAACCACAATATGTCACGTGCATCCTTCGTGCCTTTTTTTCTTTTTTTTATTATAAAACGTTAAACATATCATATACGATTTTAGACTTTAAATCAAAAAAATAATAATAATAACGACGAAAATTAATCGTACATACAAATAGAAATTTTATATTACATTTTCAGTAAATTGTGATAGCACAACGATGAATCGTTATAATCGGGTATATTGCTCATAGACGTGCGCAGATTTCAAATTCAGTGGCAGCAAAAAATTAATTCGACCTAATTTTAAATATATCACAATATTAGTAGAATAGTTAATAGTATCACAATTATTATATTGTATCATGTGGTATTTAAAAAATATTTTATTGGTAAAAATTTTTTTTTAAAAAATCTCATGTAATTTAGATATGAAAATTAAATTTATCAATGATAAAATTTTATGCCTATGATATTACTAGATAAATAACTGTATTACATTTCGTTGATATAAAGATGAACTATTAATATGTAACTATATTTTGAAGCAATTTTCTGTTATAAAACACAAAACTGTATGCACAAAACTTGGTCAAGTAAAACTAACGAAAAAGCAATCGGTTTACACAAAGTTTACTCTTGTCTTTGATTTACTTGTTTCAGATAATATATACATTTCCAATCACGCTGTTGCTGTACCACATTTCACACATCAAATAACTCTACTTAATTATTGTATTTACAGTAGATATATGCTTTACATTGGACAGAATGATTTATTATTTTGTTCTCTTTATGCACACGAATAAATCTTCACCGTATACATAACCTCCGATATTTCCTTGTACGACAGTGAAACGTCTTAAACCATTTGTTGACGTGTTAAATACTATACATTAATTATTATTTATCGCCTACTAACATAATATTTATAAATACATATTAAAAAATCCAGTAATTGTATAAAATTTTGTGTAAAATAAAAATTAAATATCATATTACTAATTAAATCAAATAAAATGTATACCTATTACTTATTTGTTTTATAACTTTGATATAGAGAACAGAAAATAACAATTAATTTAAAATACAGCTGAAGTAATAATAATAATAATAGAAATACTATAATAATATGTAATTTCGTGAAAATTAGCGATCTCACGAATTAAATTAACGTACCTACCCGTTTGTAAAACGTAAATATAAAATATAAATAATACATTTATTTTTTCTTCTTCCACGTAAGTGCCTATTTATATACACTTTCATAAAATATTATATTATTAAATTTAACGTCAATAGTTAAAAATCAGAATTATTTATATATAGTTATTACTTTTATAACGCTTCAATTAAATATAATTAACTCTCACAATATAAATAATAATTTGCTATCAAAGTACCTACATTTGAATTGCTGTGTGATGCTAAAAATAATAACCGTCGTTCTATTCGCACGGCACACGTCCTTTATTTTCAGCAATAAAAAAACATATGGGCGTTTTTTTTTCTTATTGTTCGCGTTGGAAGACCACATCATCATCATCAGGTTGTTTTCATAAAAACATAATACGAAGACTTACCTGCGTACAACGTATACAAGTGTACGTAATTCGAGATATTATATATTGTACGTTTTACGTAATAAAACGCGATTCTATACAGACTGTAATAAACCGAAAGACGGGAAAAGGTTAAAAATACTAAGGTACTAAAATGAAATCGCGTTAAATTTTTTTCATAATTAGGAAAAAGTATAATTATTATATTTTATATAATACCTATAGACATCTCGTTAAAAATTATATTATCGTTTAATAAATTCAATCTCTCTCTGTATCATATAATATTATTATAATATTGTTAATTTAGTCAATTTGACTTATTATTATTTTTAATGTATATTTTATTGTAATTCGGAACGCGGATTAAAATATACAAGATTTATTAATTATTTTGTATAAATTCGTAAACCCAACGTTTTATATTCGGAGTGTGTGCCCCCTGTGTGTGGCGAATAATATTTAGAACGTATATATAATAATATATAATATTATATATAATAGTGGTCAGCTGCGGCGGCAGTACTTAGTATTGATCCCGGCCCGAGTGCGCGTGCGGGGCGAGGGGTGTGGTGAGGTGTGTTCGGACGGTCGAGCGTGTAAGGGCCGCGGGTGACGGCGAACGCTACGGAGGGTTGGTCCGGGAGGGTGGTGGTCCGGAAACAACGCGGGACTATAGGGTGAAATCGTGGCCCGTCCGGTGATGATGCTGCGCGCTCTCGGTATTTACGCAATTAGTCGCGGCGCGCGCGGCCACGTCGCGAAGTCCGCGGGACGGCGTCGGCGGCGGGGTGACGGGGCGCACGCGCGTTCGCCCGATCACCTGCGAAACGTTCGCATATTAAAAAACACGCGCCGTCGTATCGCATTCGTATACCTACGAGTAATATTATACGGCTCCATGGCCCGCGAACCGGAAAAAACAATATATTTTTATGGCGTATATTTTACGTTCATATATACACGTACATAATATACGCGTAATATTATTATTATTATTATGTGCGTGTGTGTGTATACAGCGTACCGCATTAACGATATTAAAAACGGCCGCGCGAATTAGAAAATACATGTATACATATCGTATGAGAAAAACAAAAATTAATCAAATTACTCGCACGCCGAGCCTTCGCCCCACCCCCCCACCCCCCATCAGCCTACACCGGTTGATGCGGTTGCGCGGTTTTTCACGAAATGGAGCGGAAATATTGGCTGGAACGCCGCCGCGCGCGTATACGCGGGTTGACGATGTCATTAATTCTCGTCCCGTTTTCACTTCTGTTCATACATACATATATATTATATATACGAGTATATATTATATAAACGTAATATAATATAATATATAATATATTATTATATATGGTAGTTTCTCTTTATCCCTTCTCCGTCCCCCACGATCCCTCACTCAGAAAAACCCTGCCCGTGCGTATAAGAGGACTGACGTCACGGTGGTGGCGCGGAGTATATATACGGTTCACGTGTCAGAAATTAATAAATCCGCCGCCGCCGCCACCTCCTCCGGACTAGGAGCGCTTTTTTTCATTTCGGTAATGGATTTACTGCTGGCCGGATATAATATCATAGAACATTATACACCTCTAACCTCCTCTTCCGTCAAAAGCAAGCACACACACACACACACAAATTTATAATAATAATAATAATAATATACAAGCCGACACGCCTATATATATATATATATATATATATATATATAATATTAGATAAGTATATATATATATATTTATTATATTTATGCCGTATGGAAAAACTCGGCCGAGAGCGTGATGAAGTCGCAACGAAAGAAAATTCGTATTATTACGAAGAGATAGCCGCCGTCGCCACGTGTGAAAACCCTGACAAATTGATTTTTAGTGCAAAATAAAGAACCGCTCGCAGTTATTATAACCATTTATATAGTTGGGTATAAGTATAAGGTATAACTATATTATTTAAACTCAAAATTCCAATATAATTAGGTAACTATTTATTATATACGATATCCATTTTTTTTTTTTTTAGAACTTTTCACTTTTTCTCCAATTTTTTTTTTTTTTTATGTTATTATTTCAAAATTGTCATATTTTTATATTATAATTACGTTACCAATAATATTATACCATGTTAAACTCTCAAAGTATATCGCGTACGCGGTGCGAATTTCACTCAATCCGTCCCACACACGCGCGCACACTATAAATACTATAATCGAGGCGATTTCGTATCGTTGCATTCGACTAAAGTACTCTTTCACAGTCTTTCTCTTATTTGAAGAGTTTATATTATTATTACAATAAATACGAGTCAAAAATGTGGTCTTGGTAATCTTATAAATAATACAAACAAAAGCCGAACGGGCAAAAATTACTACACTATTAATTTTCAAATAACTAATATATTATCGTGTTTTATATACTTTTCAATAATATTATATTAAATTAATTGCCAACTCGTTAAATTAAAAAAAATAATTAATCACATATATAAAAATATAATTAATCATGCAGGTATACTATAACTACTATAAGGTATATAAGATCATGGGTTAAAGTGAGGGGTGACGCAAGGGGACTCAGTCCTCCTACCTCTGACAGTACAAAAAAAAGCGTCCCCTTTAATCAACTACTTAAAAAGGTTCGCTGGAACGCTCAATAACAAAGTAATAAAGTGATAATTATTTGTTTTATTAATTATATGCACCCATTTAGAAAAATCTTGATTTTTGATAAGTTTTCTAAAGACAATATATAAATACTACATTATAGTACTATGTGTTTATAATATATAAATATCGTGTCAATATGTATTATATTTTGTTGTAAGGTTCTATCACACTATCGGTTAGGTTATAGGTAGGACTTATATTATTCTTTAATGTGTTATATATAATTGTGTTAATTTATGGTTTTTACATTTTATAAAAAAAACATGGAACGCTCAAAATTTCTATGGTATTTGAGTCCCCCCTGCACTTTCTTCCCACTTTAACCCCTGTATAAGGTATACTATTAATCATTATTTTTCATAAACCTATAATTAAATCACATCGAAATAAAATACACAGATTGTAATATAATTAAATTATTATTATTATTATTCACTATTCAGAATCCAAAAAAATAAATAAATAAATAGCAACGCCCGAGTGAATTCGTCTATAAAGTTTTTTTTTTTTTCTGCAAAAAAACATTATGTAGTTGGGTTAACCAAATTAATTTGGTTTTCTCGACAGGCACTTTATATACAAAACAAATCGATAAAACTCTCATTGCTCACAATTGCTCTTATATTATATACTCGAACAAAAGACAGCCACACTAATGGACATTGGCTATTCGATTTTCAGGAATAAAAATAACCCGTAAGCGAATTACCAATTTTTCAAAAAGTGAAACACAGAAAACAATTTATACACTCCTAGATATAGAATCTTTCATTTAATTATTAAAATGAAGTAAATTTCAAAAATATTGTATTATATATATGTATAATGAAATATCGAATAGTGAATAATTGTAGTAGAATTGCATAGTTTACTTTCAATTATATAAATATGCATAAACAAAATATACCTAAACAATACTTTATACAAATCTAGCAATTTATACAAACTAATATGTTATTTAATAATTACAATGTATTATACAAATTATTATTTTGCTCAGATGTAATAAAAATAATAAAATATAAAATTATATAATATTATATTATTAAATATAATAAAATGTTTACTTACGTTAATAAAAATTAATTAATATCTATATATTATATAACTTATACATATTTTATGTATAATATATATATATAATTAATTTAAAAGTTATATTTTTATAGATTAATGTGTAAAATTTAATTTATGATTACTATTTAATGAAATAATAAATGCGTATAAAATTTTTCACGTAAATTGAATTACTTAGCTTTGTTGTCCTTTGTTTGAAACTAAGGTTGATGCAATTTCTACTCACTTGGTAGAGTTACCACAACTACACCCAAGTTACTACTTAATTTTAGAAAACACTTTTAGTTCGTAAAAGTTTTGTTCTTCAAACATTTTTATGATAGCAGGTGAAATAAATATTGATTTGGTACATTCGTTTATTTAACAGAAATTGTACGATAAAATAATAAATTAAATTAATATCGTTTCTTGAAGATGAGGTGTATTAAAATAAAATAATAAATTTTAATCACGTTACCATATTTGTATAATCTGTATAGACGATTAAAGACAATAACATCAATTTTATGCATAATAATTTTAAATTATTGTTGTATTTATTTTTAAATATATAATTAAAATCCGATCTTGTACTCTATTATTTTATCAATATAATAAAAATAAATAATTCAGTTTCGTTTAAATTAAATATACTTCATACTCATTGCATACATATATTATAAAATCCTATAGAAATTATAAATTATATTCTATAGAAATTAATAAGTTCGAAGTGTGACATTTAATGAATAATATTAGTAGAATAAACTCAAATCCGTTGATATTATTATTTTTTTTTTATGTAGGTAGGTACTACATGTCAATAAATATTTATGTTATCCCATGGAGTGATGATGAATGCACACATAAGACTTCTTTTGTAGGTAATGCTCAGACTAGAATGATTATGTCCTTTGTACTACTCAACTCCGTGTGTTCGTTCAAAGTCCGATAATAAGAACGAGTGGATTAATATTATATATAGTTGCCAGTTGGAATAGAAAAAAAATCGCTTTCTATTAAACCCTTCGAATAATTTCAAGTAGAAGTAGAACCACACTCGACAGAAGGACTATCGTCATCATAATCACATAAAAGTATAAAAATACAATATCAAAATGTTTATAAAAGAAATATATATCAATATTAAATCATCAGTGTCGTATAGAGTGATATCTTTTCTAAGAGGAATTATAATAGTTGATAAAATTTATATAGGTTTAATGAATCACTGAAATAACGATCATTATACATTTTCATTATCACGATTAGCAAAATTCCAACAGCTGATAGAATTAATATTATCAGTTTTAATTTGATTTGATTAAATCTATATTAAATTGTACGTGAATCAAATCATATAATTTTTCACCTTCTGAGAAATTATTTTATTCGAAAGAGATTTTATTTTGTAAAAATAACATTATGAACATCAATATACGAAAATTTCATTCGTGGTAGTATTCTAAAAAATATATAACAAGATAAAGATTTTTCAGAATCTTAGGCATTTATTTTTTCTTTAAATGTGTGTATATACATTATATATATTATACAAACAGGACTTCCGGAATACCGTCGTTAATTTTATGTCTTTTCCTGTATACTCCTTTATATACGAGTAGAAACGAAAGCACATATTTCCATCGATTACCTAGTTCCCTGCACCACCATCCCTCCTCATCACAATCCCCTTATACTCGGGAATGCACTAAAAGACCCCAATCCCGCCGGTTTACAGCGTTATTATTATATTTCGTTTTCTAATCGGAAACTTTTTTGCCTGTCCGTTCGAATAATATCCAGGACTGCAATAACAATAATAATGCGTTCGGTGGCGGCGGCGGCGGCGGTGGACTCGGTGATTTTATGGCATGGAAAAAAAAAAGGGATACGGTCAGTCCGCGGGAATTGATGGCGCGCGGTTTCCTTTCTCGCCCGGCGGTTTTTATTTTTAATGCATAATGTAATGGCGTAGAACACCCTATGCTGTGCTGGTATAAACATGATGGGGACTATGTATGGTGAAAAAGAAAAAACTACGACTACACATCGAATATGAGAAAAAAAACATTTTTTTTTTCTTCTTTTTTCCTATACGTATATATTATTCTTGACGAAAATAACAAATCGTAAAACAAACACACGAGCTCAGATATTATTCACCCGTGCAAGCAGACCATCCGCACACATGCAGCGGGAAGTGCGCGACGGGGTCATAAATTATGTAACAGGCCCCACGCGAATATTTCCACATGACAGATACAAACCCTTAAAGAGAACAGGCGGGGAATTTATTTTGATTATAATATCGTATTGTATTATTCGGCCGCATTAAAGACGCGTCCGAATCCGGTACTATTATGTTATATAAGAAATCCGACGCGTACTGCACAGATGAAAAATAATAAGGAGAAGTGGAATATTTTACGCGCTGCGGTAGAAAACAAAACGGAAAAAAAAGGGTGCATATTATACGTACGATGATTAGAACTAAGGGCTGTATCCAAGTATAGTAGTATATAATAATATTATGTTTCTTATTTGAAAATTCGACGTATATGATTTAATGCTACTGCAGTATATAATACTGAAGATTCGTTATTCGAAAAACGTCACTGTTCAATAATATAATTGCTATATTATAATTTATATATGGAACATAGAAATTTAAAACTTTCCTTATTGTATGTATACAAATAAAATATAATATTCGTATAGGTACTTATAAAGTTATAAAATTTTAATATTATATCAAGTTACAATACGACAATATTACGTATAATTTTAAGTTAAAACTTAATACACCACTAATCTTTTTACGTTTCACTTTCAACTACAATATTTTAACCACTCCCACAATAATTCATTATCAAACCGTCTTATTATCATCACTATATCAATTATATATAGATATAGTTTTCTCGTATCATATATATTTTACACTATATTTTCACTTTTCTAAGATGGATGGCGGTTTCAATTTTCGATGTGTAAAGGTAATGACTAATTAGAAATAACGAATCCCCCCCCCCCACCATTTGTGTATATCGATTTATATATTTCATAATAATTTATCATCTTATTTTTTCCACTTTTTATATATTTTAAATTTTAATCAAAATTCTCGATAATATTTTACAAGCTAGGTTCTTATATTATTAATATTATATTCACTACAGTATTAATTATATATTTAATTTATATTACATTATATAATAGATACATTTATTATTGATATTATAATGTATTATTATATTTAATCAATATCCATAGTCTATAAATTCGATGTATTATTGAAATTAAAAATAAAAAAAACCAAAGATCTAAAGATTATTATTATTATTATTTTATGTTATATAATTATATATATACAATATACCTAATAATCTACTATATCTATATAAACTATAATTTTTTAAAAAAATAAAAATAAATAATACAATATTATACAAAGACCAAATTAATATTAAAGTATTTAAATTAATTTTTTCATAATTAATACTTTAATGAATGCATACATTATAATATATAGTGTGAATACAAATTTATTTTATACAATATACCATTTTTATATAACACACAATAAAAAAATTATATTTAAAAATGACATATTATTTTAAATTATAAAATTAGCTTTGTAATTTCTAATCAAAATATGAAATTTCTATGTTAATAATAATTATAAAATAAATAATAATGATCATTATTCAAATTTCAAATGACTAAAAAAATTTTAATTTACGTGTAATACTAATTTATCCATAATCACTAGACAAATAAAACATATAATAAAGTCTAGAAAATAGAATAGATTTAAACGTGTTTAAAAACTGATAAAATACATAGAAACTGTTGGTAAAACATAAAAAAAAAAAATTTTAAATTGAAGAACTAATACAAAAAAATTGTTCGAATTATCATTAATCAATATACTTATCGTATGTGAACGACTAAAACAAATACTTATTTCTCCAAGCTTACTGATAAAAAAGAACAAACCCATAAAATTTCAACATAAAATAACCGAAGGCGAATAAATAAAACAGACGAACACATTCATGAAATGTAAAGCCGTAAAACTTTTTTGGTTATTGCCATTTCATTCCAATGTGTATGTATTATAAACAGACCTGCCTCTATATATATAGATTTTTTTTTTTACATTTTTACAATCCCCTAAACGGCCGTTAAGTCACATAAGAGCAAAGGTCATTTAAAAAAATCGCTCTCGCCCTTCGAGGGTATATTATATGTATTCATTTTAAAGTAAAAAAAAAAAAAGAAAAAATACCCTCCTAAATATAAATATATTATGTTTGGTCCATATAAATATATAGAGGGGTTCACTATCCAAAAGTGGAGTTTAATATTTAATACAGTTAAGCGTGTTTATATACACAAAAAGTTGCTTCTAAAAAAAACACTATAACTCGCTAACGCTTTTAGTCAATTGATCGTTAAAACACTTAAAATATGTATTTATTATTCCCCTATAAATTATTGATCAATATCAAAAAAAGACGTGATAAATTTAAATTATTTAATTCGATTTCATATCGATATATTTTATTTGATTACGTTTGAAACTTTAAACTATTACACGGTTTACAATAATTATTGTACCTACCTATAATACGAATAATGTAAATTATACTCTATTAAATTCAAATGTTTATGTGTACGTAATATTGAAACACACTGTATATAATTATATTTTTAAATAATATAAATATATGTCTTATAAATGATCATAAATACTCACGTACAACACAATAATAATTATTATAATTTATACGATAATCAATTCGTAAATGTATAACATAAAATATAATATTGTGCATAACTCTAATACATAAATACTAATACTAATACCAATATTTTCAAGTTATATTATTTTAAGTTACATATTCGAACGTCGAACTTTTAATGGAGTAAATAATATTTATGATTCCAACTACATTTTTTTCAGTATAAAGTTTAGTTAGATATATTTCTCCTGCGGGATTAAAATAACGGGATAAAATCTAATAAAATCTTTTAAGACTGTATATATATATAGAATAACATTTTTTGATTGTCGATTTACAATCAAATATTTATCAAACATTTCTTATTTTGTCGTTATATATAAGTAACATATTATATTATACTTGGATATATTCTGTTTTTATACGAGTATAATAAGACGCACTGTATTTATTTCTCTCGTTAATCTAGAAATTATTTTATAAATGTTCATCAAGGAAGTAAAAGGTTAGGTTATATTATATAATAATTTTATAAATCTTAAGGACGAATTTTTTAGATATAAAAAAATTCAGAACGTTAATGAGACGATGAATTTTTAGAAAAAAAAAAAGAGAGACAGAAAACAAATTATACCCCGACCAGTATAATATGCGTCTCTCGTGTAACCCCTGCTCTAATATCTTATACGTATTATTTTTATTATTATTATGTACGTCTGTCACTCGTCGATACGATATTATTATATTATCGACTTATCTCCGCGGCGAGGGCCACTGCAGCAGCCGTATACAATACGTAACACTCGTATACACTTACGTCGGACAGGAACCGAAAAAATAAAGGGAAAAAAACAAATTAATTTTGGCGAGGGCTGCTGATTGCGAATTAAAGAACGTGCGCTTTTGCCCGACGAGGGTGATGTTTTAACGTCGTCCGACGTAGAACTTTTCTCTCGGGTCATTATATAATATTATTATTATTATTATTATTATTATTATTATTATTATTATTATTATTATTATTATTATTATTATGTATAGGAGAAAGAGAGAGAGAGAGAGAGAGAGAGAAAGAGAGAGAGTGACCGGACCTGGGACTTTTCGGGCGCGTGACGAGAGGGACTGCGCCTCTCCGCGTTCCCCGTCCCTTTGGTCCGCTCGCCACCGCCGTTTAATTTATGCGCCATCACACGCGCACGGCTGCTGGGTCGACCCTCGATTTCTCGAGCACACCCGAGACGATCGTGATCTGATTCCAAAAACAACCGCCTCTCTCGGCGCGTGTTTTCGCCGTCGTGCGCGTATTTTTTTATATTTTTATATACGCTACCATATATACTAATCTCGCTTCAACCCCGATCTCCGGACCGCCCTTTGATTTTGATTTTTCTCTCTCTCTCTCTCTCTCTCTCTCTCTCTCTATGTCCCGTGTCTTTCGTCGTGCCCGTATTCCTCGCATTGTAAATACGGATTTAATTCAGACGCCATTTTCTCGCGAGCCCGCGAGACCTCCGAGACGCTGCGGGCGGCGCGGCGACGTCGGATAATATGAGAAATTATCGCCGTCTTTTAACACGCAAACGCACGGTTATCCTAAAACGCGCGCGAACGCATCTCGCGTATATTTCAGAATTTGTCGGAAAAAATAAACGAAAAAAAAAAAACAAAAACAAAAACAAACAACGACAACTATAACGGTATAATATATACGAGGGGCTCGGTGAGCTTGTATATAATACGTATATATATATACGTTATATTATATACGGGAATACAAGCTTAGAGAAAGCCTTAATGCCGTTTCAGCGCAGTTTCGCCCTCTGAATAATCAAAATTTATGAGTTTCCTGCGGAATGATGGTATTCCGCGTCCCAACGCTCCCCTTATTTTCGGCCGCAATTCGCGTGATCGCAATATTATACGCGCAGCAACTCGGTGGGGGGACGAATTGCGTGGCCACAGCCTCCTCCACGTGATCGTGGCCTTATATATATTATTATTATTACTATTTTTTTTTTATTATTATTATTATCATCATCATTATTATTAATTATTATTAATAATAATAATAAAGGTGTCCAGAATCTATTTTTACTTAATATTAAAAAATTATATAGGATTTTTGAACGCCTTTTATAAAAAAAATAATTATTAGCTAGATAACGGACTAAATATCGTCTATAATATGAAATATATAAAAGGCAATATCGTTTCTAAAAAATTTTTTACGCAATAATTTAATTTAATGAATACCTACGTCGTTGACCAAGTTTTTTTTTAATTATGTTAATTTTTAATAAAATATAATACTTTCTTATCATTTGAATACAATAAAAATAATTTTTAAAAAAAATACTAATAGAAAATAGGATATTATTAAAGTCGTAAAGTTAATTGTTAAAGTAATAAAAAATGTTATAGAAACAATAATTGCCTAGTAGGTGTATAAAAAGAATCAATAGCACATATAGGTACATTAATAAATTGTTATCACATATACCCAATAATGACTAAATTATAATTATTTAACTTAAATAACTTAAAAAAACTTAATATTATAATTAATTATTTAAAATATTTAACTTTATTATTTACCATTTCTGTATAGCTTATAAGATAGAATATTTATAGAATCCATTATGGTTGCTTATTATTTCATTTTGAAACTATTCATAAACTGGATATAACTATTTAACACAATATTAATGTGTTAACATTAAAACTTCAATAAAAATAATAATTTTACCGTACGTTATCACTTCAAACACTTACAACTTTTAAATATCGTTTATAAATTATAATATACCTACATAAATGCACAATACATTATTACATATTACATTGTTACAAAAATAATGAATATTGATAACGTATTATTATTTTCAAAACGTTTGTATAACTTAACGTAAAATTGTGATTTTCCTGTATAACCTATACCGCTATACCTAGGTCTTGTTTGGTCACTACAATTTTTCTTTGGTTTTTAGTTACCTAGGTATATAAAATAAACGTATAATATTATCCATGGTTATATTTTTCCATGCACTATTCAATACTACACTCGATTATCGATTTTACCATTACCAAACATTAATGATTATTATTATTATTATTAAGAGTGTGTGCGTTATTTCGGACGAACGCCGTTTTTATTTCATCGTATAAAACTATAAAATAAAAAAATATAATATTATACATTTTCAATTTCCATAACCAAAAAGTCAAATATAGGAATAATTGAATTCGCGTTGTTATTGAAATGATGGATATGATAAGAAAACGGTCGCAATATGAACGAAACTATTGTTAGATGTACGGTAGGTGGTATTTCGATATATAAACGCGCGTGTAGGAAGATACTCCCCCGCGGAAACTGACTGGCGGTGTATACGCGAACAGACATTGAAAACGGAAGTTTAATGGCCCCGGCCAACGCACGAGGACGTAGACGCGAATGCAAAAACTCTGTTTTTTTATTTCCACCGTCCCTGACCCATTCCCTTCCTCCCAGCGATTACATTCGCGTCTCGGGGACAATTTTTCTACCTAGGTTAGGTATATAATAAGGCGGCAGCAGCCCGCTTATACCACGGTTGCCGCCATCTCTATACGCGGCGTTCCTTTTTACCCGAAGGCTCCGGGCGTCGATTTATTTCGATCCCGTTTTGTAACGCGTCCCCGGGGACGGACTGAAATCGTTTCTCGGACAAAAACTAAAGGGATTCAAAGCTCGAAGGAATGATTCAACACTGTCGTACGTGTATTATCATTTTCTCTTTTTGACCGTCCCTATGCCCCAGCACGCGCAAAAACACACGCTGGCCCCCCTGTTTCGCCAACGCGTCTGTCGTTACAACACACCGCGCACAAGCTATTATTTATCATTCACGTTCTATCGTTTACTTTACGCGTGTTGTTTATATTTTTACGATTCAAAATCAACGATTTTTGGTGCGCTTTTATACACCTCTTAATCTTTGCAAATATCTCGTAGATATATTTTAACCGTGGTATACAGACACATAATATTCATATGATAGGGTACGACGTACGACCAGGGCCTGGAGCGGCAAATTTTTATGCAGAAAATAATGTAAAAAGTAAAAAAAATTGTACTGATTATTTACCTATTTTAATAATATGAATGGCATATTAAGAATAATAATTTTTTCTTTTTATAATAATCATTAATTTTTTTATTTTAACTAATTATTGCAATGAATAGTAAGTAGACTAATATAAGTTCTGTTAAGAGGTTAGGGACGGCAATTTATTGAGGGCTTATACGGTGGCAATTGGATTAAACACGGCCCTGCATATATAATATATATATACCAAGAGATATAATTATCAATTATGATGCCTATTATATAATAAAAAAACGACCAAAGTTAAAATTTTATATACAAGACCTAATTTCTCATTAACCAATAACCAGGTATATAGAATTAACTTATACTGTAACGATTGTTAAAAATATGATATAAAATAATATGATGACGAATAAAAATTCTGGAAAATTAAATTATAATAACATTTCATTTCTCAATATTTATATTACGTATTACAGTCATAATGTAATATTCCATATTTCCATTTCCACGTTAACGGATGTATCAAACTACTCTTTTTTTTCTTTTTCTTTTTTTAATTTTAAATATACCTATAATGATATTTAAACATACTTAAACATTTTAATAATTAGTATAATCATTTTAACGTATAGACTTACAAAAAATATAGAAAAATAATATTTAGACAGTGGGGGCGCTAGGCGTGGGCGGTGTGGGCCATTGCCCACAGCTTCGCACCTCAAAGGGCCTCACGTTCTAAAGGGCTTTATAATTAACCATAGAGAAATAATTCGTGGTATGGATAAGTTGTTTCTAATGTCCCGATATTTGACGCAATCAAGAATGATGTGTTTGACTGAAAGATTGGTGTGGCATTCATCACAAGAGGGTCTTTGCTAATGAGGAAAGAATGGGTTAGAAAATAATGTCCGATTTTATATCTAGAGATTGTAACTTCCTGTCGTCTGTTGAGGAAAAGGGGTGGAATCCATTTCTTTGTATTTTTCTACTTTCTTTATTGTTTTAAGTTTAATGGTGGTGGGAATGGTATCCCAGTAATTTTGCCATTTTGAAAATTTGTATTTTTTTTCTATTATTATTATTATTATTATTATTAAGCCGCGGCAACTAAGGCCATTGGCAATTACAAAATTACAAAAAATTACAATATATACATATTCATAGTTAACAATTTTACAATTCGTGTGTCTTAGTTAGAAATTTGAATACATTTTTTATAGAGATAGAATTGTATAGAATTGTATGGAATTCTATAGAGATGTATTTTATGTTTGATGGATGTTTGAATGTCATTAGTCGGTAAATCAGAGATAATTGGCTGGGAAAGATCTGGCATTTCGTTGCCAATTATACCTGTGTGAGATGGAACCCACATAAGTTCGAAACGAATAAGAATATTATTACAAAAGGTGTTATCGGAATGCGCCAATGCGGGTACATTCATAAATTTATAATATAAAATATATTATTTAGTGAGACATGTCATAGATTATCCAAAACTCACTGCGCCAGATACCCCGCTTTTAAGAACCTACCACACCGCATATCTAAAAGTACCAGACAGTATTCATGTTATATCTTTATTATATACCATATAGCAAAGAATAATATTATTGACTAGGTATTGTGTAGTTTTACCCGACGGCGCCTATTTATCCCTGTTAATAGTTTAATACACAGGGACGGGCTGGGCCGGCGCCGCCGGAGGGATACCGGGAAGATTCCTGGTGGTCCTCTGTCCGTATTATTATATTGAAAAAATAAGAGCTGATACTCCTGCCGCATGGGATACAGGTGTGCAAATCATAGCGTTTAATTTTAATTAGAATTAAAATGCAATGATAATGATAAACCATATTGCATTCGATAAAACGATTCTGAGCGAAGTTCAGTATCAGATAGCGTAGGTATTTTTTAAAATTTTGACATTTTTTGTTGCAAAATTTTATCAGACATATAGTACATAAATGAACACCCTATACAATTTTCAAGTCTCTAAGTTCTATATAAAAATTCTCATAAAATCCCTTGTCACCTAAATGACTATATCTGACAGAACTTCGCTCAAAATAGTTTTTCCAAATGCAATTATGGTTTATCATTGCAATCAAATTCTAATTTAAATTAAACGCTATGATTTGCACACCTGTATCCCATGCGGCAGGAGTATCAGCTCTTCTTTTTGATAACTACTTTAAACAGCTATAAAAAATAACCCTAAATGTAATAATTCACAATTAATTAGAACTGAGTTAAGTAAAATGTATTTCATCTTAAATTAAATTTTCAAAATTTTAAAAATATTTGTCTATTTTATTTAACATTATTATAAATCATTGTAATATATATATAATAAAAAAAATCCATATAAATAATTTAATTATTGATTTTACTGAAATTTCCACTTAAAAAAGCTATAAAAAAAAAATCGAGACTAGAGATTTTTCTAATATTTTGATATGATGTTAAGCAATATGTACCTATACATACTTAAGTAAAATTTTCAGACCTTAATAGCAAAAATAAACGGGTAAAAATTGTTTATATAAATATATTATTAATAACACATCTATTTATTATAAAAGATACTTATTTCTCTAATTTATATTTAATATTTATAAGCGCTCAAATTTAATTTTAATATACAATATTATTTTTAAACTTTATTTGTCACATAGTTTTACTACCATATCAATTAATCCTAACGGTAGGTAATATACATTTATACAGCATAATACAACATATTAAAAAAGGACCTCTTTAAGTCTACTTCGCCCACATATAAATTTTACCCCGCCCGCCACTGTATTTAGAAATATATAGGTACAATTTCCAATTTAAACGAATACGGTGTTTAAAGTTTAAACCATTGATAATTTCGTTTGTACGATATATTTAAATTATTGTATAATTTCCAAAAAGTATAGGTACAATATTAAAATGGTCAAAACTTTTCCCAATAATTTCTAGTCTGATATGGTAATATCTTGAATTAAAAATTTAAAACGCAATATATAATTTATTATAAATATAATTGTACTCGTATTAAATTATAGTACATCCGACGAACGGACTCGTACGGGGTTTTTTTAGCATTTCCTTTTCTTTTTTTATTACTTTATTCGCGAGTATTAATTCAATATTTTCAATGTCCGTTAAAAAGCTATACGTGTACACACATATATATAAATATTTAGACTCGTTTATACGTATTACATATTATTATTATTATTATTATTATTATTATTATTATTATTATTATTTATTATTATTATTATATATATACTATCGTTTGTATCGTTTAACTGTGTACAAATACAAAACGAATACACATATTACATGGTAAACCCGAGTTGAATGCAAACTTGGCCGTTCAGAGTGCTCGGAGATAAATCAACATGATTGATTCGACTTCAGGCGCAAACATTAGCCTTATATTATATATATATATATATACATACATACATATTATATTATATATATATAATAATAATAATAATATATATATATATAATACATATTACATTATAAGCGCGCGTCTGGCAACGGCGCAGAAGAGGGGGAAAATTTCAATTATCTTTAATAGACGGTAATTCTATACTTCCCCTCTAAAGGCCTCACCTAACCTATATACCATCCACCACCATGACCGCAACCACGCCACCTCCTCCACCGCCGCTGGCGGTTATTCGCTCTGCGGGGATGTTATTATATCGCGCAGAACAACATAATGCTCGAGTGAAACGTTAAACGGCACCCTGAATCCAACAGTAATTGCATTTATATATATAAAATGGGCGTTTATATATATATAATAGCCGACGGAAATAGTGCAAAAAGAGATCGGAGCGAGGAACTTGTATTGTATAATATGTATATACGTATATTATATATTTGATGGTGGGCCATTATTTCTGGAATTCGGTTCATTGAGAAAATTAACCGATTTTAGTCGATTACACGCCGTCAAATCGCCGCCAAACTGCGCGCGCGGTGCAGTGATAAGAATGCCATATTATTATTATGTCGTGCAGAAAATCCGACTGCGTATACACGAAAAGGCTGCAAAGGCGACCGAAATTATTCCGTGATTTAATTAAAATCGCGTAATACGGATAAATTACAAAACGCCGATGTCGAAATGTATATATTATATACGAATTATTGCAGGTTAGTAATTCGCGAGCAAAAACGATTATTCGATTTTGTCCATTTTATAATGTCCAAAAACTTCTCGTGTCTAATAATAGTATAATAAATAGCATATTATAATAATAATAATAATAATAATAATAATAATAATAATAATATAACGTACCGGTCGCGAACATTATACTTCGGTTACACGTTATTCCGCCGCCGCCGAATCGCCCTCGCCGGACGCGTACTTTATACGCATATTATATATATATATGTATTATTATATCGTATAAATATACGCATGCGCACCCCGACAATATTATGTTTATTCACGCTCTGTGGCCCTCACTCACCCCTGCATCTGCACACATATACGTCGTATATATGCGTCGCCCACAATCCACGGGGAGAGAAAAAAAAAAGGTCTGCATACATACATATATATTATTATATACGCGTATACGGCAAGTCGGTCGTGTCATTCCTTCGTTTCGCGCTCTTCTCGTCCGTTCTTTTTCGCCCGACTTTCCTTCCCGTATATATCCGCCGTCCGGTCGTGTTCTCTGCTCTCTCTCTCTCTCTCTTACTTCCGACGTCTCCCGTCGACCCTAAATCGTACACCTCCGTTTCACCTCGTTCGCGCGCGAAACACCATCGTCCCCCGCGTCGCTCTCGCGTTGTTTCTCTTTCTTATATTATATTGTGTTGTTCCCTGCCTCCCGCCCACCATTTCCATCCCTGTGGCCACTCTTTCTCTCCGTTGACAGCCGTCATTCTCCCGG
>JAIUCT010009199.1:0-30319 GCA_021307375.1 Tetraneura akinire | reverse complement strand
GCTATGTTATATATATTGTTTGTTATAAGAATCTTAAAAAAAAAAAAACATTTTTATGCCTGAAAATATTTTTTGAAAAATAAAAATGGTCCAATTACCACAAATTGTTATGTTTTTCGGTAGAGAATCGCGTCTAATTGGTACCTATTTTATTTAGGCTATTTTTTCGAATTTCTCGACATAGTTTCCTTATAATATACAAGGAAAACAAGTAAAAAACAGTGAAATTCGAGAAATTATAATTTTAACGAACATGATTTTATTTATTTAATGGCAACTAAAGAAATATAAATTGTAGAGACTTGAAATTTTTTATGATTACCCCGTAGATATTTTACATGAGCAGTGATAAAATTTTGGAATCGTTTATAATATGCAGTTTTCAAGTCTTATATAAAGGTTTATATTTTTTTAAATGTATATATATTAACACAATTACACAATCAATTCGTTATCTGTGCGTCTGACTGAACTTCAGAATCGTTTTTTCGAATGTGATATGATTTATTATATTATTATTATAAATACATTCGAACCTAAATTATTATTATAATAAAACACATGCAGTTCTTCGTTATATCATCATTATTCTTTGCACAGCCGTATCTCATCTTCTTTCACGGATATCATTAAAATATTAATTTGCGTGTCCGGAAACAAGAAAGCATTATAATTAATTATCGTACGTTTAAGTTTGATATACCTATTAGCCAGGCACACACACGTGTTATGTGCGATTTCCGGTTAGAACGTATGTAATAATATTTAAATATTGCACAGAAAAAATATTCGGTTCCGAAACTAAGACAATAACAGACGTACGTCATTCGACGTCAAAAAAATAATAAAATAACAAATTTTAATGAAACTACTAAGCACAAACAATACTTGAATAACAATGAACACACGATATATATCTTCGCGGCGTATACCGGATTCACTCGTTCTTCCTATAATACGTATAGACTAATTTGTATTTATTTATTTTTTTTTAATTTATTCCACATGAATTTAAAATTAAAACAGTTTTTTACGATCAATTATTTATTATTATGGTTATAAGATTGGCTGATTGGCATATGATGACAGTATGACACGTTATGTTTTCGATATTCTTTCAATCTGCAATAACTTCAGAGATCAGACCAATTATATATCTGTTCCAGTCGAATCGCGTAAATAGTAAACGAAAGAACTTTTATGAACATATTGTATCGTTTAAAAAACGCGATTTAAAAAAAAATTCATCATGGACGTGGTAAAAAATTCGAATTTTGCCTGGTGCTAAATGCTATAATAATGCAATTTTTAAATCGTCAAAAATAATATTATTACAGATTTTATTCCGATTGAAAATCATTTAAATTCGATAAACGCGCGACTTGTGACGGTCTAAGTGAAAAACGTAATCGTTTATATTGTTTTTAACGTACTTTCGTTTTTCTTCCAGATATTTTTCGTACGAATATAAATTATTTAGAAAACATCGTCCAGGTCGTCTTTATCGCCAAGTCCCGCGTTTGTTTTCTCCCATTTTTCATACATTTTGCACATCAGCGACACGATTTACGTTGCGTGGTCATCGGCCTTGATGAGTGACAGCGATTTCAAAAAAAGAACCTACGATAAAAAGATAAAATTGTATATTTCACCGCCGAACAATAATAGAAATTTTATAATTTATGTAACAGTTTAGCAAATCAGATAACGGTATGTACATTTTTAATTTCAATGACGTTACAAATTATATAACAGGGGCAAGCCCGGATTTATAAAATAATGAGCCCTGGGGGCAAATAATTAAAATGAGCCCAATTAAGGCACCAACAATTTAACATCATAAATAATCGAAAATATTTTCAAATATAGGTAGAGGTGTATGTTATAAATGAAAAACATTAAAAAATAATCGCTATAAGGTTAAATAATCTATAAATAGATTTCATAAAATCACTCATATTTATAATAACAAAACTATCCGCATTTCTTATCTCTTATCAAATTTAACCGTCGAAAATCAAGATAAATACTGTAATATCTGTAATTATTTCATTATTCTATGTAATTGCAGTGTAATATACTGTACGACAGAAAACATCCTATTAATTATTTAATATTTTACGATATAAATTTTTTTAATAACTTAAATTTTTCTGACAATGATGTATAGAATTCTTAATTTTTATCTGCGTGCCCTCTCTGGCCCCCCATAGTCCGGGCCTGAACGGGGTAAACAAACTTTTATTATATTTAAATGTTCGGTCTATTGATCCATAGAAACTAAAATATTTTTCCGATAACTACCGATACATATTATACTTCATTTTTTTACAACAGAATATAAATTGTAAGATAGGACTGTAATATTACTTAGAGTACTTTATACGGCCGAATGTCATATTGAAAGACTAATAAAGTCTTTATTTATTGTTATATACTTAACAATAAATTTGTTGGAAATAAAAATGTTTGAAATAGACCTTTCTGCCGTATTTGATCAACCCATCATATAGTACTTATTCGTATAATATATTATGTTATATTCAAATTTCTCGACAATAATGATACGCATGCGTATTATACATACCTATATAAATTATAATAATAATATACATAATAGATTAATAGGGACAAAGGGTGGCCAAACAGTCGATCGTGTTCGATTTTAAAGTCGATCTTCATTGAAAATATAATATAGGTATTATAATTATATTAGTATAGACTATAGATCATTATTCATTAATAAAATAAGTTTGGCCAGCATTGATATTATATATTATGTATCATTATTTATTAAAACAACATTTACAATTTTACAAGTATTATTAACGTCGTTTTCTGTAAATTTTTTTTTTTTTTTTTACTCTCAATATCATTTCAGTCGACGTTTTAATTTTTCGTAGTTCAACTGTATCTATACACTCGTTCG
Source organism: Tetraneura akinire (assembly GCA_021307375.1). Classification (NCBI taxonomy): domain Eukaryota; kingdom Metazoa; phylum Arthropoda; class Insecta; order Hemiptera; family Aphididae; genus Tetraneura; species Tetraneura akinire. The sequence continues at coordinate 27,390 of JAIUCT010009199.1, read as the reverse complement.
TTGTCTCCTCAAACCAGTACACGTAATAATAATAACGTAGCATTAAACAACGTAGTCCGACTTAACGACACGAATGTAAATAATTTTACGTAACGTATAAAATCGTTTTATATATTATAGACGAGAGACACGAGACGATGGTGGTCTCAAGTCCGGGTGAGGCCAACTTGGCGGTAAAAATATAAATATATATACACATAGATTTTGCTCGAAGGGGGATTTAAAATTTCCTTTTTGGCCATCATCGATAATAAATCTACCTGTTTCAGACACGCATTTAAGGGGGATGAAAAATCACTAGTGAAATTCGACCCGCTGGGTAAAATTTTATTTTACGAAAGATATTAAACCGAGCCGGGTGTAAAATATCGCGCGGAAATAAATTTACGTCGGGACTCGACTTATAATCGCATCGCGTTTTCCCGCGCGGATATATATCGAAAAATCCTGCGGAATAAAATACGAAATTCCACAATTTTTCGGATATGTGTATAATTGCAGTATATACCCGTATATTGCGGTCGGTTAAAACGAAAAATCGACCGTGTTTTGGAAAAACTGCAATAATTAAACGACGAAACAAATTAACAAATTACATAAAATTGTATTTCGATTATAATATTAATTACGATAAATTATTGTCGTGTCCGACTGAAATCACTAGACATTCGACAAATAAAATGTATATTAACGACATCGGTAGGTTTCGCTTAAGTATTTTCACGGCCGATGTGTCTAGACGAGACGTGTGGTCACTAAATATATAACTTATTAACAATTATACCACTACGAGCAACTCGAAGTTAACATTTTTGATCAAAAGATAATATCATCTCTACTAAATAGTAACTGCAAATGGTTCGCCGATGTTTTTAAACGTATTATATATAGTTCTTATATAATACACAATAAGAATACCAGTAACCATGTAACCGGTAACGATAAACACGCTTATATACGCGTTAGTTACCACAGTAAAATTCAACGAAGAAGACTTCTTCCAGAGGTTAAACGTAAAATAAGATTTTCGGATATGTAATAGGTACGATGCGCGTCTATTTTTTTGATATTTTAATAATGCGTTATCAATATTGAGGTTATAAAAAATTACGAATTACGCACGTTATGTGTAAATCGTAACACCATTCCGATTCAGTGTGATGGTGTATCCTGCAAGGGGGCCATATAAAACCTTCCCATTAACCGCATGCCAGTATTAGATATCTGAATAAACTTATTTTTTTCGTATAAATGACCAACTAAAAATATAAACGCATTATTATTTGCCTATTTTATATTTAAAATATTAATTGATATTTGTCTTTTGATATTTGCCTCTCGAACTAAATTTTGAATACAACCGATTGTAGAGTGAATTGCTAAAATATGATTTAATTAATCATAACGAAAACTATAACAATATGAAACATTATAATTATATTAGTTTAAAAATATATTTTATAATATATATCATACTCATTTCACAGATAAGAAAAAAAAAGTATATTGCATATACGATTATCGTGTAATTGATATTAACGAAATTCCGACAAATTATCGTTCTTTTTTTATGAAATTTAAAAATGCGCGTAGGAAATTTAAAATAATATTATTTTTATCTTACATTATTTATTATTATTATCACACCGTTAAACGAGAAAATTAATAATATACTGTGATAACATAACGCAAATCGATAAACCAATAAATTCGAAACGCGTGTAAGGGCTAGGGTTACATATTATTATTATTATCATTATTATATATACAAAATTGTATAAGAATTCGCATAGGTATTGTGATTATGATTATAAAAATATACAAATAGATAATTCCACGGGCAATTCGTTATATGGCGGTCGGTTGTCTTATCTGTATTATTATATATCCGTATTTGAACGAAACGATTGCCCGACGAAAACGAATAAAACCAACCATATTAAATTATTATATCGTGCGTAAGAACGTGAGATAAGACGTTCGAAAATAACGCGAACAAAAAAATACAAAATTTTTTATTCTTTATATTAATTCGCGCGTATAGTCACAAAATTGTTCCCTAAACACGCGCAAGTCGAAGAGATGATTTCGATGTTAACAAAACTCCATATATTATAACGTACAGTTTAGTTTGCGAATTCTTTATCTATTCTTTCGTAAATTTATCACGCCTATATTTAATTATTTATTTTTATTACTATCTCGTGTAAGTAGAAATTATTTAAATATAACCGAGCATTTTCGTATAATTGTATTATATTATAATATTATATAAATTCGATGTAGTGTAATATACAGAATATAAAAACGAAAAGTGATAATAAAATTATACCGACGACGTGGTCGGACGAAGAACGACAAGACTCGGGGACGTTAAACGATTTCCTCGTTTCGAGCAGTCGTTCGCTAGTTTTTATCACGTCTTCGGGGCTTATTAAAAAACGATTTTTTTCACATAAAATTCGAACGTAACGTATATATTTTGTACGATTGGGCGGTGATTTTTTTTTTTTTTTTTTTTTTTTTTGGTCTTCTCCTCCCCGAAAAGAACTAATAATCAATCGGGACGGACGCGCGATCGTCTTTACACGCCGTGCCGCCCGAAGAATTCGCGTAAAACTCTTGCGACTTATTCGAGCTATATAACAATCGCGTCGTTTGAAGCGTTTCCGAGCGAATAATTCGACGATTTATCGTCAAAAACGGCGTCCGATCGACACGTTGTTCACATCAATCGAAAAGACGAAATCGAGCGAATATTACATAGGTATTAACGTCGGACGATAATATTTATCGGATTCCATACGGTTGACAAAACTGTTTATTACCTACCTATTTTTGTTTTCTCGATCGTTATTTCATAAACTATACACGGTATAGTTTTATAATACAATACAGTTGCGCAATATTATTCAAACGTCCTTCCTTTTATGACCGCGGTATATATCGGTAATAAATATTTGGTATAACTTTGAACGTGGCGATTAATCGTATAGTGTTATTAAACTAACAAATCTGGTCATCGTCGAATTCATCAGAATTATTTACAAATTAACAAGTCGATTATTATTATGTATATAATATGTTTATTAGGTATGCCGAATGGACACGCGAGAACAATAAACATTAAAAAATTCGAATCACGAGCGCAGTCCGCGACTTTCGACCATATTATGTACAATGTACAATATACATTTAATAATAAAATATTGCTTACGTCACGTCTTAAGGACCTAAAAGTCGGTATCTAATATCTATATAATATATTAATATTGTATGAACGTGCGAATAACGAATTTGAATATTATAATAATTATTATCTGTAAATTGTATCCGTCGAAAGGATTTAACATTCTGTTGCGAATTTAAAAAAAAAATTATACTACCGAAAAGGGAATTTTGAAAAAATTACTACCGCGATCATATTTTATTATATATACGATATATGATTTCGTTGACCGAGGATTAACACAACCGCGGTATATCAAAACGATATTTATATATATATAATTATTATGTCCTATACACGATCGTACTCGTCGCTTTTTCCGTATATTTTAAATCGCTCGAAGTGTATAATATTATGTACATTATATGTAGTTACTAATGTCCTATTATTATATTGTACAGTGCAATCATCATTTATAATAATACGCAGTAATATCGAATTTATGAACCGCGTCAACATTTGTATACAGCGCGTTATTATATTACCTTATGTTTAACGTATAATATAATATGTAATATAACCATGTTTACAAAGCGGTTATTACACTTAAAACATAACCTAAAAATTAATCGGATCTCTCCAGTCTCGGTCATCGTTCGGCCATCACGTCTTGTTTCATCTATGATATAGCGTATAATAAATAATAATACATAATAATAATAATATACACCCGTATTATAAATAAATGTACACGTTTATTATTTTCATCCGTTATTTTGTTTCCGTGAGATTATCGCGATTTTGAATAAAGAATTTTATTGAAAATTCGTACGACACGATGTCGAAAAAAAATCTCACAATGCACATAAGAGCAATTTAAAATTTTTTCTCACAGACGCTTAAACATTTATCATGTTATGTGTAGCAGTGTAGCTAGGAGATTCTCGTGAGTTGTGATAAAAATTTCGGCGTGGGTCGCATATATTAAATTATAATATACTGTTTTAATAATATTATAATATTATAATCTATGTTAAAATCATATTATATGGTTTTGTATGGAATCACGATAAAAAAAAAATCATGGTATAAGCACAAAACACGTGCAAAAAGAAAAAGAGTCATTTGGAGTGCGAGTCGTCGAAATCAAAAAATTTTACAAAAAATGGGTTCTATCCCATGAAAAGTTTAGGAACCTCTGGTAAAGTCTATCATATAATATTATCCCATGAAAAGTTTTGGAACCTCTGGTAAAGTCTGTCACATAATATTATACGAACCATGATGGACAAAGCTAAAATTTGTTTGATCGTTCCATTTCTATTTTCAATTTAATTAATATAAACGAGAAATATTCGACTCGAAAAGACTTTATATAGAAACAAAATGTACGTTGTTGCAAATATTATACGTATAAGTTTTCAGTGAATAAATCAAATTGTTATATCTGGCAACATTTTCTACAGCGAAAAGTCTCATACTTTTTAGTAAATCCCACACGCAGCGTGCAGTCCAAAATGAAATTTGTGCAAACCTGCAGTACGGATTTTGTAGAAATAACATAATAATGTACTCACGGTATAGTAAATGAATAATATGTACATAAAAAGTAAATAAATTATATAAAAAAATATATATATATATGAGTCACATTTTTAAAGTTATAACCTTATTTCTGTGACCATAATATATAGTAAATAAGATTTTTTTTAAAAAAAATGAAAAATGAAAAAAGAAAAATAGAAGCTACAACGAAATAACACGAAATTTGTAAAAAAAAAAAAAATAAGACTATAAATAATGACATGATAAAACAATAAATTATATAAACACGACGTTATGATATGAAAATTGTCAGAAATATATCGAATACCATTTTAAAAACACAAGTCGAAGTACGATTTTTTTTAAATAATATTATTAGGTATATATCAAAATAAAATAACTGATTTACAAATAATAATAATTGTTGTTAATTAACATGTCAAAGATCATAATATATTGTTAATACGTGTGTAATTCATATGTCGTATTAAAATGTTTAAAGATTATAATTAAAAATTTCAAAATACTATATTTTGTCATATTTCGAACAGTCGGACATAATAATAATTTTATTATTATTATTATTATTATTATTATTATTATTATTATTATTATTATTATTATTATTATTATTTTATTATTATTAATAAATAATAATATTATATTCTAGTATAATGCCGCATTATATTATTTTATAAAACATATACAATAATATAATATTAGATCAAGATAAATGTCGATACGCTGTCTGCAAATCGGACAATCGTCTGTGCGTGCGCGTCCAGAGAGGAATGACAACGATGACGTTGTACGATTATTATTATTTTTTTTTTTTCATCATCATTATTATTATTATTATTATTATTATTATTATTATTATTATTATTATTATTATTATTATTATTATTATTATTATTATTATTATTATTATTATTATTATTTATTTACGGTTTGCTAATAAAATAATATTCGTCTCTCATTGTGTGACGGTGACACACCCATTATATATGTTACCACGGTCTTTATATAATGTTACCAAAATGCGCGGTACAATTTATAAGTACACAGTAATATAATATATATAATGTAGAACCTATAGGTATATACTTTTATAATATACGCCCATTACAATAATACGCGCATTTATTACAGATGGATCGGTTCGATTAGATAAATATCGGTTTTAATATTCATACGTGGTTTATATACCGGGTATGCGGTCGTCATGAACACTAGGTATGTTGTATATATTAATATTATTATAATAATATAATATATAAGTCATAACTATCTCCGGGCAATCGCCAATCCGAAAAATACCTCGAGGGCTTTCGCAATTATATATAATATTATATTATATCGATCGTCTTTGGATTTGGACCGCAGTCCGCAGCATAATAATCCGTTGGAAATATATTTATATTATATTATACACAGGTTATGGGGTCCTTATCCGAAATAATGTAATATGACAAACGTTACGCGTGTATGACTTTGAAGAAATCAATATTATAATATCGCCAACCCAAACCATAATATATTATTAAATTTCATTTTTATAAGAAAATAAAAATGATATTTTAAATTTTTTCCCCTCCTTAAATTAAACCTTATACCTACGTGTTATTTTTATCATTTTATACCATGTTCGAATCTATATTACACGATAACAGGACGTAAAATATAATTTAAGTATATAATATATAAAAAAATACACTTTTACTGTGTGTACTATTAAATAATGTAACAACGTTCAGTCTTGTCGATTCATAAAAACTGATATTTTATTATATTTCCGCAATAAATGACAATACCTATATAATACGTATGTAAATAATTATAAACTGATGACGTGTATTTTACAGATACTTCTTAAAATTTCTTGTAGAAAATAGACTATTATCTGAGAATATTATATTATTTAAAAGGTGTCCAATTTTTCAATGCGACTTCTCTATATTTACTTTGATTTTCATAAAAAAAAAAAATCAAATTTAAATTTTATATAAAAATTATAAAAAATATTAAAAACACGAAGTTTAAAATACAGAAAAACGTATAAAATATTAAAATTCGCACATATTATATTTTAACTATAACTATTATGAAATTTGTCTATTCTTTCAGAAATCCGTCCGTAATTTGTATTAAAAATAAATAAAAAAAAAAAATCGTATTCCATTCGAAAACTATAATAATAATAATAATAATAATAAAAATATATTTTATTTGATTATATATTAAACAACAACAATGCAATTTCTAATATATCACTGGCATTAAAACTTTCAACGGATAAATAATAATTCTAATGTATTTTATGTCGTATACACAATAATGTGATGTGATTCACATACAATGCAATATTATTTTCGTTTGTTACCGACTGTAACAATAATAATATAAAATATTATTGAAAGACTGGTACGACACGCGACAATAATATATTATTATATTATTGTATTTTATATCGAACGATTCTTGTAGACAAACTGCAAATATTCGGAGGAGAAAAAACATTTTTTATCCTCGTCCGGCCTATGATATGATGCGAAGAATATAACAGTTAATGAAAACAATTAACTCGAGACTTCAGATGGACTCATTCTGGACTCCAGCTCGGACGTCAAACGATCATAAAATCTAAATATATGGACAAAAGAAAAAACACGTTTTTCACACTTTCCGTCTGATAATAATAATTTTTTTTTAATATGATAAATAAAACAATTTTTTTTTAAAATTATAGTCCTCGTTTACCTCATTTTCGCCAAATTCCTTCGAGGAGATTATTTTATGTATACCTAAAGAGATATAAAATAGAGTTTTATATTACGTTTCTCGTACAATGTAAAACTGTTGTAAAACGAACCGTTATTAATCGTTTCGTGTCTAAATCAGCCTGAAACCGAATAAAATAAATCGATAAAAAAACATTACATAAAATATGTTAGGAATGTAAAATTATTAATATAATACGTCGACGTGATTGTTTTTCTTGAATAATATTTATCAATATAATTTAATACAATCGAAGAAAATGTTTTTTTTTTTATATAAGTCGTATAAAATTATACCATATATACTAAGTGTATGGTATATGACTTAGTAGTATGACTTAGTATATAATTTATGAAACACTTCTAACGTTAAAAATTATTATAATAAAATAATAAAAATATGAAATAATTGTATCTATAAGATTATACTCGTATTATAGATCGAGTGGTTAATTTACAGTTGAAATTTACTAATAATTTAAAAAACTATATAATTTATTTTTATAATAATTATAATTATCCTGTGCGGTTAACAAAAGTGTACATAATATTAAAAATAAAAAATAAGAACTGATACTGCCGCGAAATGGATACAGGATAAAGAGCGTTGAATTTTGATTAAATTTTGAATGCAAAGATAAATCGTTTCATTCGGAAATACGGTTTTGAACGAAATTTATCAGATAATATATGTAGTAATTAAAATTTTTACATTCATATATAGCCTCTATGTTCAATTTAACTGACCATAAAACCCTTAAACGAGTTACCTAATAATTACCCAAATCTAATCTGACAGTACTTCTCTCAAAATCATTTTTCGAATGTAAATATAATGAATAAATCATTGCGGTTAAAATTTAATTAAAATTCAACACTATATTCTCTTTAGACCTGTAGCCCTTCCACAACACTATCAGCTCTTCTTTTTTCCTTTAAACATCTACAAAAAGTAATCGTTAATGTAATATTCACAATTATTTAGAACTGAGTTAAGTAATATGTAGGTATATGACATATGAGGTTCAATAAAATTTTTAAAATTTTTCATAATATTTTGTCATTTAACATTATTTTAAAATAGAGAAATAATTAGAATAATCCATATTCCATATAATAAATACTTTAAATACTATTTTATTAAAATTTCAACTTAAAACACCTTAAAAAAAAATTGTGACATGCAATTTTTCTAATATTTTAATCTATATATCAGTATGCTTTAATAAAATTATCAAAATTTTTTGTCTTTTTTATTAATAATTGTTGTAAAAGTTTTGAGAAATAATAAGAACAATACTATATTGATTCTTAAATTTTCGATTACACTAAAAATATCAACTTTAAACAGGTATAAAAAAAAATATTGAGACTTGATATATTTCTAATGTTTTGGTAATATGTTAAGTAATGTGTGAGTATATTTCAGTAAAATTTCCTGCAGACCTTAAAACCCAAAATTGCCCGTTTTATCAAATATTATATTGATAAAAACGAGAGTTTTAAGAAAAAATTCAAAGTTCTATATTTTGTAGAAAAATTAACGTAACGGTTCCAAAATTTTATCACATATAAATAGTACCTATGTGAATACTCAATTAAATTTTCAAGTTCAAATTGCCCGAGTTATTGTGAAATATTAAAATCGTTTTTTAAATAAATAAAACCTAAATTCACAAAATATTTAGTTTTATTTAAGCAAATACATATTTAGATAACAAAGTTACCATCATCAGTACAAAACACAAACTGATCTCGTCAAAATTTCAATTTCCTAAAATGACGTTTTTTCGTCATTTTTTGGTCGTTTTTTCTATCGCGTAGGGTCGAATTTGAAAAATTCGATAAGGACCTAAATAAAGTACCAACTGAGTGGACTTTCAAAACGGAAATTTCGGGTCGAAAAAGTGTCCACATACCTACATAAAAAAAAAAGACACACGCATCATTGTAAAACCAATAAGTTAGCCGCTTTGCTCAAAATGAAAAAGTGCACAATAAAACTGAAAGAATGGCAAAATGTAGTTTTGATAAGAGATGTGATATGATAATTCGTAAATCATATATATTTTGATATTACAAAATGCGATGTGTTAATCGTGTTATTTTTTTATTCCGTACACAATTACGAACTGCAGTTACAGGTAATTACGAATATAAATATATACGATTAAACAGCGTTTTTAAAACATAATATAACAAATAACATAACGGTTTGAAATGATATTTGCTCGTTTATAAAATATAATAATATATGCCACGTGTACTGTACTAAATACACTCTAAACATTCGTAATTATATGTATTAAAATAATATTATACAAACGGCGTATTAGTGTATGAAAAGTTAACGTCGGTTTTCTAACAATATAAATAAATATAATAATAATAATAATAATAATAAAATAAATGGTTAGTTTCGTTTGCAGGGCAATTATTATTGTACTTCGTATATACAATAATAAATATTGACCTATGGAAACGTATACGATTTCGTTAGCATTAATATTCCAGTGTGTGTGTTTTTGAAACATATAATAATAATAATATACAAGACTCCCCATATATTTATTTTTTAATTTGTTTACGAAAATTTCTCCACGATAACCGAGGTTCTGTTTAATGGTATTATACCACTTTATATAAATGTAAAAATAATAATAATACCGAAAATGTCATTGCACACCCAACCAGCCGTGTACACAGTGGAAAAACAATAATTATTGTTTTTGTGAATATAACATACGCGATATTATTATACGAGGTCGGATTTCACTGAACGTATATCGTTAATTGGTCTTGGTTATAGGACGATGAATTAATATATAAATAAGAATTACAAATTGGCTCAAGGTTTTTAATATTAAACTGATTATATTATAGAGATAATATAAAAAAAAAAAAAAACTATTTCGATGATCTAATTCGAATATTATAAAAATAGAAAATTAACTTAACCTATCTTCGCCAAATTAAATCCTTTTTATTCCTGTTACGTAATCCATTATTATTATTATTATTATTATTATTATTATTATTATTATTATTATTATTATTATTATTATTATTATTATTATTATTATTATTATTATTTGTTTTTGTTCTTTTTCTGCGGTATTACCGAATTGAAATAATTATTGCAGTCTTCGCGTGAATAATTGTTCAGACACGGCATTTCGAATAGGCAAAAAAAATAGCTCGTGTCAAAAAATGCTCTCTAAGTATTATTTAGGAAGAATCATCGTAAATTCATCGTTTTAAATTTATTGGTTTATTTACATGAAAAACGACTTTATTTTCGCGGCTATTCGCTGATAATTCTATTCCCAACGTGATTTTAATTTTTAACTGCTATTCCTTGGACGGTGCGAACAAAAAAAATAAAAAACAATTATTATTTTATATCATAACGACTATAATAATATATTATAGCGTAAAGAAGTCGTATTTAAAACGTGGTTTTTTTTTTTATTGTTCTAGAATTTTTATTATCGTTAATTGTAAATTTTATGCATATTTTTCATCGAATGCACAATAATCGTAAATTTAATTAAATAATTAAAAAATATAAAATATTTAAATATCTTATATGAATTTGAATACTCAAACTAGATTTTTTCGACTAATTATTTTTTATTTTCGTATAATAATATTTATGAATTTTCATATGGTCGAAGCACAACGAATAAATAAGACCTAATAATGATAATAATGATGATAATAATGATGATAATAATAATAATAATAATAATAAATAAATAAATAAATAATTGAAGGAGTGATTTTAATTATTTATTTCTAAATTTATCTATTACACTGGCTCTATTATTTTGTTGTAGGTATATCTATTACCGAGCTATTACCTGGCGATCGAATGAAATACGCCGTGGGTCGACACGACTTTTATTTTATTTCGTGCAACAATTATTTATAAGAACGTTTCGACAAATTAACAGTCGGATGGAAAATACAAATTACGCTTTTGGACTTTATTAGGACCGTTCGTTTCTATATCGTATCATAAATTTTAACGGTCGCCCGTGCGCTATTACAATATTACGCTATTACGATTGCAATTACTCGATTTACAAATATATCGTTATCATCTAATATTTCACAGTTTGTACGATATTAAATTATAGTAATGGCGTGGAAGTATAAAAACTTCGAGATTAGGGAAATCAATGTAAATGACACGTTCGTACGTATTAGTTTACGATTCTAAGACACGAATAAAATTGCGTCATTTGCGAAACGAAATTTACAACGTTATAATTGTCTACATTTACACCTGTAATAAGTCGATAAAAAAATCAAAGGATTTTTCGATTTGTTTATAAGTGTTTATTTAAATTTTTTTGTTTTTTCCAAAAAAAAAAAAAAAAAAAATTCAAATTATCGGTTCAAACACTAGCAAACACGCGTAAACGAATCGTTAATATAATTAAATATTGATATCTTAAAAAAAATACAATATTCGTTCTTTATATTATTAATATCGAAAAATAAATATTAGTTTTATTTAATTTTCGTAAAAAAAAATTTTCGTCCTATGTCTGTTTACTTATTTATTTATTAAAAAAAAATACTCCTAAGTATCTGCTCTTAAGGAATTCTTTTTAATTAAGACAAAACATTTATATATATATAATATAAATTATTTAAGAAACTGTTTTCTAAACAAACATAATTTATATTTATTGTTAATATATAAAATAAATTAAGAACAGATAATCAATTAATAGAACACGTGGCAAACAAACGTTAAAAACGAATGATGGAATAAAAAAAAGTTTGGAAAAATATCGATCTTATAATATATTTATATAAATATATTACGTTTCTAGACCCTAGACTTAATCGTACGTTATATGTTATTAAAGTTTATCATTTTCTCCAGTAATGGAATTCAATAATAATTGTTAATATATTTATATACTTTAAAATTTTAAATACGAAAACGTTGAAGTTTACAGAATACTTTTTAGGTAGGTAACCTAAAATCTTACATTCTGTTCTTTTTATATAAAAAACCATCGGAAATATTATCGACTGTATTCAATTTTCAGCGAGTTACAAGATAATAAACATTATCTTGAAATTTTCGAACTTTTGATAATACTATTATAAATATAAATAATTATCTGATATGAATAACGTTACAAAAAAATAATATTATCGTTAAAATATAAAAACTGTAAAAAAAACAACGTTTAATTTATCGTTTAATTAATATACAATATATTAAAAAATACATATAATAATATTATGTTTCTTTTGATTATATTAATAAATGCAAACCTTGTCCTTAAATTGTTTTATATATTTTTATAATATACGAGTGTACGTTACATAATTCATTCAATTCGCTAATATTTTATTCATTTTGTTATTAAAAATATTCCTCATAACGTAATATTATATTATATGCGATAATATGAGAAAAAATTATTAACTATAAACTATACGAAATAAATTTTCTTAATGTTTTGTCCCTCGGATTTTTAATAATCCCAGTTACGAAATGAATTATTATACAATATTTAATTTTCTCCTATATTCATTATACGGCGACATTCAGCGACTTGAATCATTTTCGTAATCGTATTATTTATAAATATCAAATTAAAAAAAATACTAAAAACAGCGAGTATATTTTATTTTTATATACTTTCCTCGGATAATTCAAAATTCGAATAATTATTATACCATTACTAAACTAAAAATAGGCATTTGTTTCAAATGAATTTCAAACATCAATGTACCTGCATTTTCTTTGTATTATCAGAAGAAAAATAAAAAAATTATTATTAAAATATATTTTATTACTGCAGTAAATCCAACGAACATTTTTATAATAAAAATCAATTTTTCGAGGGTATTCTTTATAAACATCACAACGCCATACGCGTCATTATTTATTATACATTCTTTTTTTCATATAGATAACGATATACTGATGAAATTAAATAAAACTACATGTACTATTTATTCGAGTTTAGTTAGTATACAGAATCCAAGACACGTGAAAAGTCATGAAATATTAATAGGAAATGGGAAATTATCAAAAATGTGAATAAACAAATTAATATTAAAAATAAGCAAATATTATTATATTGTCGTATAATACATAGGTATTGCAAAAATTAATATTTTTTCTAATTTCATCAAGAATTGTCTTATACGTATATTTAAATAAATTGCAATAATTTATAAAAAGTTGCACGCACTACTCCTCAGTGGCGTATTTAGGATTTTGTCGCTTCGCTCAGAATCTAAAATAGTACCTATTTAATATGATGGTTATAATTATTATCATATTTTACAGCCTATGGGAGGGGATTGATCCCCTTGATCTCCCCTGTAAATACGCCACTGCTACTCCTACTCATAAAGGTCGTGTTTAAATGATTTCCAAACGAAGTTTTATCTGGCCGTTATCAACAATAAGAAAAATATAAATGTTTGTTTTTATTTTTAATTCACTCGAATTTAACAAATACAAAATAATATATGTAATATTATTATTTGAATTCCATCAATGACCATACGAATTTCCTCAGCCTTCACACGCCAACTATGAGATGGGGAAAACTAGTGCGCACTTAAAACGTTTTTTATCATCTGTACCTGCAATCAAATAAAAAAAACTATCTTCAAAGCTGTTTTACAAAAAGTCGTAAGACACGGAGTCTTGTTCGAGTTGTTTAAAAGAACTTAGAGGCCCCATTATAAGAAAACATACAAATTTAGACACACACAAGCGCCACTAAAATTTCGAATTCTAAACACTTTTACGGGATAATCAAATGTCCACGATAAAGTAATATTTGCAATATTAAAATAAAGTAAGTAAGTCCTTAGTATAAGTAAGTTTTAATAGAAGTATTTTATTTTCAAACGGTTTAAAATTTTTAGTAAAATGGCGATCGAAAATATTAAATCCATACAAATATGAAATATATAAGAAATAAATACCAGGTTTCTATAAAATTATTTGTTATAATAAAAACATACAATTTTGTAGAAGTTGGGTATATTTATTTCTTATATAAACTATTTTACAAGTAACTCAAAACACCAAAACATTCTACACGAATAGTTTAACTGGATCGCATATTATAAATTATAAAATATTTATAAACTTTGTATAAAATGGAATTATTTCTATATAAATCACTCTGTATATCGTATATATAGATCAGTATATCACTCTGTATCACGTCCATCTTCACTGATGGTCTTGCACACACAAAGTCGATTCGAAGCTAAATATATTATTATTTATGTCGACCAATGGCGTAATCTTATGGTAAATGTTAAAAATATTAAATTACGTCCCGTTTAAAAAAAATATATAGCTTATTTTTTCTATTCGCAATACAATTTCGTCTTTTTCAAGTATTTTCTAAAATAGCTAATATTACTTTAATGTCATCGTCTTAAAACATTTTTCATTTTATCCAAAATAATCGTTTAATTATTATTTTTATTTAAATACAACACATAATTTCAAAAACGAAACTAGATATCTTTTGCGTGAACCACGAATGAAATTTCGAATTTGGACACGTGTATTGTGTATATGCATGAAAAATCAAAAATTTAATAAAATCTAAATAAATTCCATATTATAATTTATCTAATATCGATATATTGCGTAACTATTATTCGTTCTCGCATGTCGCATCTTCTATTTTAAATCTTATTTTTAATAATATATATTTATTATTAATATTAACCTTACATTGAGCAAATTTAATTTCATATTTAAAATTTAATAAAAAAAATTATACTTTTATTTAAATATTATACAATTATATTGGGAAAATATTTTTTTTCCAAATAAAATCAAATTTTAGCCGAAAAATGACATTTTTGCAAATGTATCATAAATTCATAAATGATACATTTCAGCGCGTTAACGTTTACTAATTATTACTTATTTATATTATATAGACTTACAATATTCAAATCACACAAGTAATTTTCATCAATTAGTAATTTTAGGCTCGGGACTTATTGCAATTGCATATTATTATTTAATTGTCTAAAAAATTGCTACGTAAAATATAAATATGTTTTAAGCGATAACGAATTTAAAAATAATTTTTTTTTTTGCATATTAATGCATGTATCGACATTTTTATGAAAACGTGCATATTTTTACGAATGACACTTTTTTATGCATATTTACTATATTCGAGACAAATTATTTGTTTTTTAAATTTAAAAATTGTATACATAATATTTCTACACGAGTTCAATTGTAATTGAAAATCGCCAAAATTTTAATCGTTGTACAAAAAAATAAATAAGTAGTTTTCGAATATTTCTTTTTAAATTTTAATATAATTAAAATATGAAATAAAATATTCATGGGAGTTTTTTTATTTTTTCATAATCGTTAATAGAAAACGGAAAATTATCGAACAGTCTATTTATTTATTATTATTTTTAAAATTTATAATAAATTTTTACTAAACAATTAAATTAAATAAGTAAAAAAAAAAATTAGGTGCATACACGTATCACGTATGCATAATAAAATTTTCTTGCATATTTTCGTGCATATTTGATAAAATTTTAATGGATTATCGCGTGCATATTTTCATGGTTTATAACGCATTAAATCCCGGCCTTAAACGGTTTGTAATTCGTCCACAAACTGAAATTTCTACTATGCGGTTCCACTATAATATTATTATCATTCATCGGACGCATTATACTAAAATCTATACATATCATCCATACAGTCTACAATTGAATATTGAATTATTATCGCTCTTATATTTTATATTATTATTATTACTATTTCCCGTGTTTATGACTTAGTGTGTGTGTGTGTTCTTATACACTTTACTTCTCAACCGAAACGCGACAATGTAATGTGTAATACGCGTCGATGGAAAACAAGATCTATCGTTTTGTTTCGGTGTTGCGTTTTTTTTTTTCTATTATTCTTCGTCGTCGTTACTTTACGCATCATCGTGTCTTTTAAAACGGTTCAAATCATGTTATCGGCCGTTTTAAACGGATTCGGCGACGGCAAAACGACATCGAATTGTTGTTTATTCATAGTACCGGATACGAATAATAACCGTCGTATATGGTCACGTCGCGTGTTAAAAAAAAAAACGATATTACTTATTATTTTTAATCGTCGATAACTGATAAGGCATAATCTTCAAAACGTATTTAGCAAATTTAATAGGTGTACGTGTGTAGCCGCAGGAAAAGGCTTTGAAGGCAACGAAAGCGCCTAAATTTATTAAGGGATTAAATTTTGCAATTTACCACACGCGACACATGAACAATCGCATTACACTATTACAGTATAAAATATTATATCACATACCAAATCAAAAATCTTTCTTGTCAGGTGATTTCGTACAATTCAATTTTCTAAATAATCGCTTGACCTATTCAAATACTTAATTATTTTAGATTTTGAGCGAAGCGAAGAATGTATTGGTTTTACAATGATGAGTGTCTTTTTGTTTTTATGTGTCTGAAGACACTTTTACTACCCGAAGTAATGCTCTGATTTTCATGAATAACATTTATGTATCCGGTTGGAAAGTAGATGTATTTGGTACTTTATTTAAGTCATATTTCGAATTTCTTAAAATTGACCCAATGCGATAGAAAAAACAGCTTTTTTCACGAAAATTGAAATTTCGACGAATTCGATTTCAATATTTTCCCGATAACTTAGGCAATTTTAAAGTTAGAAACTTGAAAATTTTATTAAGTGTTGACTGTTGACATAGGCACTTTATATATGTGATAAAATTTTGGAACCGTTACATTAATTTTCTACAAAATATATGACTATGACTTTAACTTTAAAATATTAACGTGAGTGTACAAAATTTAAAAATCAAGCAACTAACCGCATCCTAAACATTATAATCTTTATAGAATCTATTATATTTGTAATAATAATAAAAAAATCAAGATTCGTTACTTCGGAATATTAATATTCGCATTTTACTGGTTTATGCTTTGAAAGAAAGTCGTTCCAGTCTGGAAAAATCCCATCTCGTTTTACTAATTAATACGTGTCTGTTATATCTCACGTATGTATTCGTCGACCTTATATGAGTACATAAATAACGTTTTCGCAAATCGATAATGAAAGTCGTACATAATATAAAATTTGGGCGGGAAAAACGATTCGGATTTTGAAAAAAATTTTAAATTATTAGCTTGGAATATCATTATAATTAATTTTAAACCGGAACTCATCATTATAAAGTGTATAATGCATATTATAATATTATGATTTATGATTTATTAAGCAATAGTTTACGTTTAATTTTGACAAAATCTTAAAATATGCGACGTGATAATATAATAAATATAGTGTTGGGCAACGACGATACGAACCTATTTTTTTATGCGATTTAAAACTTTTAAGTAGGTGGTTGTTTTATTTTTTTGTTAATTCAAATTCAATGTAATTACGCGAATTCTAAAAAAAAAATTTATGAAACGGATTGAATAATATCCATTCCGCAATTTATAATATTTATAATACATAATCTATTTATGAAAAAAACAAAAAAAAAATCGTATGATATCGTAAGACATATCGCGGATACTTCGTAATTTTTTTTGGTATAAGGGATTAATCGCCTCCGCGGAGTCAAAAAATTCGTGACGCCACTGTATGTGTGTGGTGCGTTTTAAGAATTCGGATGTTATCGGTGAAAATCGACGGAATATAATAATACCTACCGCGGTCGTTTTTTTAGCTTTTAAAAAAAGAGAGGCGTTCGTGTATGAACGATTTAACAATATAATAAAAATAATAATATATTATAATAGTAATTAGTAATATTATACAGGGGGAATAAAAAAAGAACTCTGTTAATTTGTGATTCTTATACGCGATTTTCTAAACGAAAATCGAATTTTATTATCCGGAACGGTTTGTGTTAGATTAGGTTACACATTATTCTATGTGAATAGGTAGGTATATCATTAAACGGTCTAGTGAATTGTATGTTATATTATATAGAACGTTAAAAACAAATTCGTAACGGGCCGCACGCAATACGCGTGTGTTATCGTTACAATCTATATAGTATATACATATAATCCAAAGAGTATATTATATTCCTACGTTTTCCAAAAAAAAAGATAAAAATATTATAACGATATACCGCGGTATAGGTATATAATCGTATAAATAAATATCGTTTCGTTCTTCGCGGATCCCGTCGAGGATGTTATGTTATCATAATCATATACGGACGCGCGGAAATATTTGCCGAAATGACGTGCCCGCTCGTTTGCGTGCGCCGCGGTGTCCTTAACCGACCGCGGTGGTGGTCGCGGGGCTAATCGGGTCGGTGCCCCGAGAATACGACCCGACGCGTCCGCGGCAGAAATTGACGATCCTGTGGCGGAAGGACCTAAGGGACGGCGCGGAAGAATCGCGAAACAAGGGACTCGCGCGCGTGTATGTATAATACGTGTGTTGTATGTATAATTATTGATTATTGCCCGCGATTTCGCGAAAAAAAAAAAAATAAAAATAAAGACGAAGAAAAAAGGGGTGCTGTCCCGTTCGGCGTATATATATATATATAGTTTCCCCGTCCGCGTGTCAGGGATGTATAGCGGACTACCGCACACTAGAGCGCGCGCGCCGCCATACCGCATCCGTCCCTGACGCGAAGAGGACGACGAAGAATACGGGCGGCGCGAGGGTATAGACATTATTCTTACCGCAATGAAAGTCGGTTGTATTAAAATCCCACGACGGTAGGGGAGGCAAACGAGAGACGGTAGGGGTGGCAGAATAGGAGAGGCCTGCGATGTATATTATATATGTATATAATAATATATACGCGATACATATACCGAGGGTTAGGTTATCGGGGGGAAAACCGTTGCCGTTGGTAACCGTTCGGAGACGCAATCATGTGTAAAGCTCGCACATTTACAATCTCCCCGAATACGCGCCTCTGTGTGTACGGTATACATTATTTTGCGTCCCGACCGAAATCTCGGGATGGAAAACCGTTCTTTATCCTTTCCTTATATATATTATTCCTTCGTTTTTATTATTATTATTATTATTATTATTATTATTATTATATTTCGTCCTTTTCCCCCCGTTCCGTTTTCCCGTACGGTTGTATACGTATATAACATATATATATATTTTTTCTCTCTTTCGTCCTGTTCCCCCTTCACCGGGTACCTCGGACCGTGAATAAAGAGGAGTTTCCTTTTTTTTTTTTTATCCGACTATGCGTGCAACGTAACCCCTTCCGGCGTCCCGCCGCCGCGAAGACCGCGTTATCGTTTCTTTTCGGCCCCCGCCGAGCACGATGACGTCGCTCTCCCATTGGTCCGCCCGTAATCGTATTTATTTTTTATTTTTAAAAAACCCCGACGGTTTTATTTTAATACGCGCATACATCTCTCCTCCCCTAAAACACCTAACCCCCATCGTCGTCTTGCGAGGACGTTATTATAATTTATATATTTATATTTTATATATATATACAATTTTGTATAAAATATATCCAATTCGAAAACGCTTTCCAGCTCGTTACGTGTATTTTCTTGACTTACCGAAATTTATTGTTTTAACAACTTTAAAATTATTATTTTGTCCGATTCTATATATTATATATATTATATATTTACAATTTCAATATACCCATCATATCCTATCTTAACTATAGGTAATAAAATTGATACCTATGCACATATACCATATACCATATACCTATACGCATATATATACCTATGCAAGTAAGTGATTATACTTATCATTGGCTAAACGTACATATATTATAAAAATATATAACGTATAAGTACGTTGCCATCACTTGGACGCGTATTGAACGGAATTCAGTATTGTGAGAATAACAATAAAATATCAGTTTTGTGTGATATTCTGATTCCGTAATTCTCTGGCGATTCACCACGATTTTGAATTAAGGAAACAAATGCAGTTATCTGTTCTATAATAACGCATTAAATGACCCGTCGATCATTTTTCCTCTCCAACACGTCACCGGCTCGAATTTGATCACTCTGAAACACTCGTCAGCGATAAATTTTAATAGAATTTTCAACGACAAATAATAAATATAACTTTATTTTATGTACTTGATTTATGTTCGTAACCGTCTAGGTAACAATAATGTATCATAACTGCGCTCTCTTATTGTACATACAATAATTCAATATGTAAATTGCCATTAATATGTTGTATAGTTCTAAAACTACTAAGGTACTGGAAAAACTGAAAAAAAAAAATTTTGCGTTACCAAAAGTATATAGGTATCTACCGTAAAAATTGTTAATATGTCGAACAAACACTTTGAAGTTTACAGATAATTTTACGTTTTTTTTTTGTGTCCATCTAAATTTTCAATATAATCGCATCGTTCTATAACCGATTTCTCATGGTATTCCTGTGGTATTTCCTGGTAACCTGTAACAAACAAATATTTTAAATCAAAACAGCAATCTTGGAAATTGGAAGTATGCATAATGTAAAATGAGAAATTTTTGTATTTTTAAAATATAACAATAATAATTTTTATATTTCATTATACACATGGAATAAAAACGGCATCTCGCATGTTACATCATTTATATTAATGAATTACATTATCATTTATTTAAGCGTAGAATAGATTGAATTGCGTTTCATCGATTATTACGGGAATAGAAATAATATTATTGGTACAATAAATATTATAAAATACAAAGTAATATTTATAATATCTAGAATGCATAAAAGTAATCGATAAAAATCGTAAAACCGTATATATAAAAGTAATAATAATATTATTTAATACTACGTATTATGACTATTAACTGTATTAGGTATCTTCGATTCTGAACGTTTTATAATTTACGATTAAAAACAAATACAAATTATTATTTTTAGTATAGCGCACGTCTAATAAGTTACATATAGGTACATAAAAAATACATTTCTTTAATTGAAAAATTTAATTATAAATTTCATAAGCTAGCAATTTCAAGACCTTAATTATTTAATTTTATTATTCAAATTGTAAGTAAAATCGTACAATTATTTCTCGGTTCTCTTATCGATTTGAAATTTGAACTAAAAACGTCCAACTTATATAGCATTCTAAAAAAAACAATATTTTAATAGATATATAACATTATAATTTGTTAAAAATAAATTTATATACCTCCTACTGGGAAATATTAAATCATACGTAAACAATGAATTTTAATTTTAAATAAAATGTATCAATAATAGTAAAATGTATTCATAAATCATAATAATATATCATTACATAATTAAATTTGTATATTTTATTTAATAATTGTCGGATATTTCGCGTTTTAACGTTTTAAAATTAATTTTCGTTCAAAAAAAAATATCTAAAAAATTGTTAACTTTATACCTATCTACCGCGATTAACACATAATAATAACAATAATATAATGTTAACCGCAAGTAAAATGTGGTTCCGGAAAAGAATCCGCACAGTAACCGGCTATTGATTTCGGAATAATGTGTATGCTGAAATGGAGTACCTATATAATATAGTCACGCATTCTCTCTTGTACTGTTTAAATATTAATTGTTGCCATTATAATTATTACGTTTCACGAGTAAGTCATTAAATTAATCAGTTTTTTTTTTTACAATTTTCCAAAGTAAATTTATAATTATTAGATTGATCAATTTTATTCATAAAACGTTAAAACATATTTTTATATTTATTTTACTCCATATCAATATATTTATATTATTGTAAATTATCTAACCTGACTAAAACTAAGACGATGGTCCTAAATTACAGATCGATTGAATTTAAAAATGTAACATTAAATCAATTTTGTGTTCATCTGAAATTAGGTGAAATTGAAAAACGTTACGGTCTTAATAATAATTACTATCTCGTTACGGGAGCCAGGGGAGGGCACAGGGTTACAGCCCCTCCCTCCGAAATTTTAAATATTTATTTTTAAATTCACATATTTGATCGTTTCAAAAAAAAAAAAAAACAAAACAAAACAAATCGAAATAGTTAATAATTCCAGTTCACTTTCAGTACGAATTAACTTTATTGTAATTTAATAATTTATCAATACAAAATAAAAATGTGGGGGCGGCAAACAACAATAATCATAAATGATAGTATTCCCCAGGTACGTACACAAAAAAAATTTCGAGGGGATTCATAGGTTACTTATACATAAAATTTACTGTAAATATCAATATATTATAGTAACAGCTACTTGTTTATTAACTACTTTAATTTTCTAAAAAGATAATTCTGGGGGTTTGAACCCCTAAAATCCCCCTTGTACCTTGGTATTCTCCAATATTCATAGTCGATATATAGTTCATATAATATAATGTATATATTCTAAAAGGTAGCCAAGATTTATAACGTTTAACGTGTAAATTTTTTTATAAATACTTG
Organism: Tetraneura akinire; assembly: GCA_021307375.1. Taxonomy (NCBI): domain Eukaryota; kingdom Metazoa; phylum Arthropoda; class Insecta; order Hemiptera; family Aphididae; genus Tetraneura; species Tetraneura akinire. The sequence continues at coordinate 4,447 of JAIUCT010009199.1, read as the reverse complement.
GGTATTTCTTTTTTTTTTTCAATTTTTTTTATGGTACCTATATTATTTATATATGTGCGGCTTGCTATAAAAACACTATATATACCTACTGCGTCTAAGCTTCTCTGTTTAAATTTCACTTAAATATATAATAATATCGTGCTTAATTTATTAAATGCTCTTTGATGATTTGTTCAAATATTGTTTAATCGTTTATTATATTTATGTATACATAAACACAATTTGAGTACCAAATTAGCTCCTGGCTTGGGAGTATAATTATTATTAGCATCCTCTGTAGTTTAAAAATTAGTAAGTACCGATATTTTATTTTTGTATATAACTTGAAAAGAATAATTGAAGTTTTATATTTATAAAAATAAATTGAATGTTATCTTGTTTCCAGCATCATCATCAATTATTTCTTTACTTTGTTATATATTTTGAAACAAATTTTACACTGTACACTGTATGTATTTTAAATTTATTTAAAAAAAAAAACAAAAAAAATAGTTCAAATTAACCCATCAGGAAAAATAATTCTGGCTAAGGGCTTGAGTATACTCGTTAAATGTTTTGAAAATTAAATTTAACCGCTGTAACCGCTGAGACGAACGTATGGACCAATGGTTCTTAACCGGTGTTCCGCCAAAATTTCAAAATTGGCGAAAAAAAAGTTTATTTAAATAATATTTCGAAGAATTTTATTTTTATTTTCATCGTTTAAAATTTTTAAAACTATGTGCACATTATGTATGTAATTTTATTAAAAAAAAAAGGGGAAAAAATGTAAATTATCGTTTAATTTCACGCCTAGTGTTCCGCAAAAATCTTATATAATTACAAGTGTTCGGTGATTTTTAAAAGGCTAAGAATCACTGGTATAGACAATAACAATATACCTATATATTATATTATTATTATAACACGGCGACTGATATGAAAATATGAATACTATCACGCGTGCGATTGATTGGACACGGGCTCGCGGTCGCCAACGAGAAAAATTTGCATTCCCACGGCTGTCAACGCGGACGGTCGAAGATATTGAAAATAAAAGAAAAATGTGGACACACGTCCGCGTTAAAAAAAACGGGCCTCGTGTGGAAAGAGGGGGACGAAGGGAAAACGATGATAATAATAATAATGATAATAATAATAATAATAATAATAATAATAATAATAATAATAATAGTAGTTATAATAATAGTTATAATAAATAAAATAATAACAACAAACGGCGACGACCATAATATAATAATATAATATTATGATATTATTGTATTATTATAGTCTTTGGAATCGTCGACGACGGACTGGCGATTTTTTCCACAGCATCTCCCGCGTCCGACGATTGCCGCCGCCGACGTTACGCACCGGTGGGTGGTCCGTCACGTTTCGTTCCGGCACACGGAAATTAACCCGAACCGATCCGATTCGTCATTATCATTACCATTATCATCACACCCTGTTTATTATTATTATTGAATTATATCGACACACACAAATATTATTTTCTATATTTATTATTATTATTATAAATTTTATTTTTTCGTCTTCCCTCGTCCCGTAAACGTAATAAAAAAATATTACGTAACGCATTCGTTGTCGGTTGTCCGTTCGTATAATATAGTTTTATTTTACCGACGCATACCGCGGTCGCAGTCCTCGTGCACTGTCACCGAAAGGTCTTTGATTACCGCGTGTATCGTTTAATAAACATATGTTTTATTTTTTATTTTATTTTTTTTATTTTCTTTGTACTACGTTCTGTTTTATAAAACGCGCGATTTCGACCCCGCGCGTTCGGGCACACGTCATCCGTCTTCGATCGTTTACATTTCCGAACCGGAAGTTCGGAACGCGTTCTAGGAAACGCCGAAATCGTATACGGCGGGTAACGTTTTGCAAAACGATAGATTTTTTCCATTTTTCGAACAAAACTAAAGTTATAATGTTTAATACAAGTATATAAATTATATGATATTGGGAGTGTTCGCGAATATGTCTTTCGTCATCTTTTGTTTTCGTGTCTCTTGGACGTTACAATATTTTATTGTTTCGTTGAACGCGTGATAGGTACATAATAATAAATTTCATTTTTTTGTCCTAAATTCTTCAAATATTGAATATTTATAAATTTTTAAATAAAATTTGTTTCAACAACAATGAGACAACAAGACAATTTCAAAAAAGTGGGAAAGTCGATCTAAAGTAGACTTTCTAACGAATTCAAATCCGTTTTCAGATCCCTTATCGCATAACTAGATCGATCGTAACGTTGGAAGTAGCAAAAGCAAACGTCTAAATCCCCAACTTATATGTGTGTTAGACAGAGAAAGAAAACCGACGCTTCGAATCCCCTTAAGAGTGATGATAGCGATAACTCTGATAAGGTTTCTTGACTTTCAATCAGATTCGTAATTTGATGGAAAATCAGATTAACCAGTAAATGTATTTTTTAACACAGGGATTATATTCATTATTTTTATACAACTATCTTGTATTTTGTCCGTCTATAAAATATTTGTACGAATATAATATTATAATAGTACAAGTATGACGCCTACACATGTCGGTATAACACGTTAAGATATTCCTTTACTAAAATATATACCAAAATATAACATTATTATATAACGTGGTTCAATATCATGCAATTACGTAAAATTAGATAAATTATAACAAAAATTGCATAATTATGGAAATTAAATTGACGCATATTAAATTAAATACAATACTAAATTATGTGTAACCACTAACCACCGTTACCAAACATAAAAATGAAATAATGTACAAAGATTTAAAAGAAACATTACAAGAGTGCTTCGTGCTTGTATTAAATTACTATTATAACGATTGTGTAAAATATCTACAATCAATTGCACATAATTTAATATTGTAATTTTAGATTCTGAGCGAAGCAAAGAATGTATTGGTTTTACAATGTGTGATTCTTTTTTTTCTTTTTATGTCTGAAGACACTTTTACTACCAGAAATAATGCTCTTATTTTAACGAATAGCATAATGTTTCCGAGTGGAAAGTGGATGTAGTTGGTACTTTATTTAGCTCATTTTTCGAATTTCTCAAAATTGACCCTACACGACGAAATTTTTCACGAAAACTGAAATTTCGACGAATTCGATTTCAATATTTCACGATAACTCAAGCAATTATGAAGTTAGAGACATGAAAATTTGATTGGGTCTTCACAATATATATTTTGAAACCGTTACGTTAAATTTTCTACAAAATATAAGACTTTGAATATTTCGTAAAATTCTCGTTTTTATGTATATAATGTTTGATAAAATTAGCAATTTTTGGCATTAAGGTCTGAAAATTTTACTTAAGTATACTTATATATTACTTTAACATCATATCAAAATATCAGAAAAATCCTTCGTCTCATTTTTTTTTTTTTTTAACATTTTAAAGTTGATATTTTTAGTTCAAACGAAAATCTTAGAATCCATATGTATATTTTTGTTCTTCCAAAATTCTGCCATACTGCAGCCAACATAATCTATATAAGCTGGAACACGAAACCTCAGGATACGAATATATCGTGCGGATAATCGGACGTGAGATTTGAATATCATCATATGGCCAAAAGTGTGCAATATTATTCTCAGTCGATATACCTACATAAGTTGTAAGATTTCAAATTCACAACGATTTTCGACCTATACGCTCAAACTCTCGTATAAATATCGTACGTTATAATATTGAGGTGTACATTATAATAATAATAATAATAGTAAAATATTGTTACATGGTCGGTTCGCGGCCGCAAATATACTCGTATTATGGTCACAATCACCCGAGTTAACCAACCTTGACAATCACACCGTGCACGTACTACCCTTTTCAAATTAAGTCGCATACCGTGTATAACCTCATTAAAAATTATGACAGGTAAATCAGGTAGCCGGCATGAGGTTATCACACGCCGACGGTGGCCAGCACACACAGAGACACGCATCGCGTTTTGATAACAATAGTCCAAAAAGATACGTGTGTAATAATAATAATAATATTATTATTATTCTTATTATTCTTATTATTATTACATTATCATTATGTATGTGAACGATATACGTACACAGTAATATTTGTCATTATTATAACGAGCGAAGACGTCTCTATGACCGTCTCTGGCCTGTCTCTCTCGCCCTCCGTTCCGTTTGTATTCCGACCGAACGTCATAATAATAATCGTATTGTATATGATATAATATTATTATTATTATTATTATTATTATTATGTTATGTATAACTAATGTGTAATATATACGAATGCATGCCGTGGCGCATTGTCCAACGTACCTAATACGAGTATGTAATATAATATAATGATATGTATACACATTATTAATATTTTATTATTATTATTATTATTATTATTATTATTATTATTATTATTATTATTATTATTATTATTATTATTATTATTATTATTATTAT
>JAIUCT010009198.1:0-30316 GCA_021307375.1 Tetraneura akinire | reverse complement strand
GCTATGTTATATATATTGTTTGTTATAAGAATCTTAAAAAAAAAAAACATTTTTATGCCTGAAAATATTTTTTGAAAAATAAAAATGGTCCAATTACCACAAATTGTTATGTTTTTCGGTAGAGAATCGCGTCTAATTGGTACCTATTTTATTTAGGCTATTTTTTCGAATTTCTCGACATAGTTTCCTTATAATATACAAGGAAAACAAGTAAAAAACAGTGAAATTCGAGAAATTATAATTTTAACGAACATGATTTTATTTATTTAATGGCAACTAAAGAAATATAAATTGTAGAGACTTGAAATTTTTTATGATTACCCCGTAGATATTTTACATGAGCAGTGATAAAATTTTGGAATCGTTTATAATATGCAGTTTTCAAGTCTTATATAAAGGTTTATATTTTTTTAAATGTATATATATTAACACAATTACACAATCAATTCGTTATCTGTGCGTCTGACTGAACTTCAGAATCGTTTTTTCGAATGTGATATGATTTATTATATTATTATTATAAATACATTCGAACCTAAATTATTATTATAATAAAACACATGCAGTTCTTCGTTATATCATCATTATTCTTTGCACAGCCGTATCTCATCTTCTTTCACGGATATCATTAAAATATTAATTTGCGTGTCCGGAAACAAGAAAGCATTATAATTAATTATCGTACGTTTAAGTTTGATATACCTATTAGCCAGGCACACACACGTGTTATGTGCGATTTCCGGTTAGAACGTATGTAATAATATTTAAATATTGCACAGAAAAAATATTCGGTTCCGAAACTAAGACAATAACAGACGTACGTCATTCGACGTCAAAAAAATAATAAAATAACAAATTTTAATGAAACTACTAAGCACAAACAATACTTGAATAACAATGAACACACGATATATATCTTCGCGGCGTATACCGGATTCACTCGTTCTTCCTATAATACGTATAGACTAATTTGTATTTATTTATTTTTTTTTAATTTATTCCACATGAATTTAAAATTAAAACAGTTTTTTACGATCAATTATTTATTATTATGGTTATAAGATTGGCTGATTGGCATATGATGACAGTATGACACGTTATGTTTTCGATATTCTTTCAATCTGCAATAACTTCAGAGATCAGACCAATTATATATCTGTTCCAGTCGAATCGCGTAAATAGTAAACGAAAGAACTTTTATGAACATATTGTATCGTTTAAAAAACGCGATTTAAAAAAAAATTCATCATGGACGTGGTAAAAAATTCGAATTTTGCCTGGTGCTAAATGCTATAATAATGCAATTTTTAAATCGTCAAAAATAATATTATTACAGATTTTATTCCGATTGAAAATCATTTAAATTCGATAAACGCGCGACTTGTGACGGTCTAAGTGAAAAACGTAATCGTTTATATTGTTTTTAACGTACTTTCGTTTTTCTTCCAGATATTTTTCGTACGAATATAAATTATTTAGAAAACATCGTCCAGGTCGTCTTTATCGCCAAGTCCCGCGTTTGTTTTCTCCCATTTTTCATACATTTTGCACATCAGCGACACGATTTACGTTGCGTGGTCATCGGCCTTGATGAGTGACAGCGATTTCAAAAAAAGAACCTACGATAAAAAGATAAAATTGTATATTTCACCGCCGAACAATAATAGAAATTTTATAATTTATGTAACAGTTTAGCAAATCAGATAACGGTATGTACATTTTTAATTTCAATGACGTTACAAATTATATAACAGGGGCAAGCCCGGATTTATAAAATAATGAGCCCTGGGGGCAAATAATTAAAATGAGCCCAATTAAGGCACCAACAATTTAACATCATAAATAATCGAAAATATTTTCAAATATAGGTAGAGGTGTATGTTATAAATGAAAAACATTAAAAAATAATCGCTATAAGGTTAAATAATCTATAAATAGATTTCATAAAATCACTCATATTTATAATAACAAAACTATCCGCATTTCTTATCTCTTATCAAATTTAACCGTCGAAAATCAAGATAAATACTGTAATATCTGTAATTATTTCATTATTCTATGTAATTGCAGTGTAATATACTGTACGACAGAAAACATCCTATTAATTATTTAATATTTTACGATATAAATTTTTTTAATAACTTAAATTTTTCTGACAATGATGTATAGAATTCTTAATTTTTATCTGCGTGCCCTCTCTGGCCCCCCATAGTCCGGGCCTGAACGGGGTAAACAAACTTTTATTATATTTAAATGTTCGGTCTATTGATCCATAGAAACTAAAATATTTTTCCGATAACTACCGATACATATTATACTTCATTTTTTTACAACAGAATATAAATTGTAAGATAGGACTGTAATATTACTTAGAGTACTTTATACGGCCGAATGTCATATTGAAAGACTAATAAAGTCTTTATTTATTGTTATATACTTAACAATAAATTTGTTGGAAATAAAAATGTTTGAAATAGACCTTTCTGCCGTATTTGATCAACCCATCATATAGTACTTATTCGTATAATATATTATGTTATATTCAAATTTCTCGACAATAATGATACGCATGCGTATTATACATACCTATATAAATTATAATAATAATATACATAATAGATTAATAGGGACAAAGGGTGGCCAAACAGTCGATCGTGTTCGATTTTAAAGTCGATCTTCATTGAAAATATAATATAGGTATTATAATTATATTAGTATAGACTATAGATCATTATTCATTAATAAAATAAGTTTGGCCAGCATTGATATTATATATTATGTATCATTATTTATTAAAACAACATTTACAATTTTACAAGTATTATTAACGTCGTTTTCTGTAAATTTTTTTTTTTTTTTTTACTCTCAATATCATTTCAGTCGACGTTTTAATTTTTCGTAGTTCAACTGTATCTATACACTCGTTCGTTGTCTCCTCAAACCAGTACACGTAATAATAATAACGTAGCATTAAACAACGTAGTCCGACTTAACGACACGAATGTAAATAATTTTACGTAACGTATAAAATCGTTTTATATATTATAGACGAGAGACACGAGACGATGGTGGTCTCAAGTCCGGGTGAGGCCAACTTGGCGGTAAAAATATAAATATATATACACATAGATTTTGCTCGAAGGGGGATTTAAAATTTCCTTTTTGGCCATCATCGATAATAAATCTACCTGTTTCAGACACGCATTTAAGGGGGATGAAAAATCACTAGTGAAATTCGACCCGCTGGGTAAAATTTTATTTTACGAAAGATATTAAACCGAGCCGGGTGTAAAATATCGCGCGGAAATAAATTTACGTCGGGACTCGACTTATAATCGCATCGCGTTTTCCCGCGCGGATATATATCGAAAAATCCTGCGGAATAAAATACGAAATTCCACAATTTTTCGGATATGTGTATAATTGCAGTATATACCCGTATATTGCGGTCGGTTAAAACGAAAAATCGACCGTGTTTTGGAAAAACTGCAATAATTAAACGACGAAACAAATTAACAAATTACATAAAATTGTATTTCGATTATAATATTAATTACGATAAATTATTGTCGTGTCCGACTGAAATCACTAGACATTCGACAAATAAAATGTATATTAACGACATCGGTAGGTTTCGCTTAAGTATTTTCACGGCCGATGTGTCTAGACGAGACGTGTGGTCACTAAATATATAACTTATTAACAATTATACCACTACGAGCAACTCGAAGTTAACATTTTTGATCAAAAGATAATATCATCTCTACTAAATAGTAACTGCAAATGGTTCGCCGATGTTTTTAAACGTATTATATATAGTTCTTATATAATACACAATAAGAATACCAGTAACCATGTAACCGGTAACGATAAACACGCTTATATACGCGTTAGTTACCACAGTAAAATTCAACGAAGAAGACTTCTTCCAGAGGTTAAACGTAAAATAAGATTTTCGGATATGTAATAGGTACGATGCGCGTCTATTTTTTTGATATTTTAATAATGCGTTATCAATATTGAGGTTATAAAAAATTACGAATTACGCACGTTATGTGTAAATCGTAACACCATTCCGATTCAGTGTGATGGTGTATCCTGCAAGGGGGCCATATAAAACCTTCCCATTAACCGCATGCCAGTATTAGATATCTGAATAAACTTATTTTTTTCGTATAAATGACCAACTAAAAATATAAACGCATTATTATTTGCCTATTTTATATTTAAAATATTAATTGATATTTGTCTTTTGATATTTGCCTCTCGAACTAAATTTTGAATACAACCGATTGTAGAGTGAATTGCTAAAATATGATTTAATTAATCATAACGAAAACTATAACAATATGAAACATTATAATTATATTAGTTTAAAAATATATTTTATAATATATATCATACTCATTTCACAGATAAGAAAAAAAAAGTATATTGCATATACGATTATCGTGTAATTGATATTAACGAAATTCCGACAAATTATCGTTCTTTTTTTATGAAATTTAAAAATGCGCGTAGGAAATTTAAAATAATATTATTTTTATCTTACATTATTTATTATTATTATCACACCGTTAAACGAGAAAATTAATAATATACTGTGATAACATAACGCAAATCGATAAACCAATAAATTCGAAACGCGTGTAAGGGCTAGGGTTACATATTATTATTATTATCATTATTATATATACAAAATTGTATAAGAATTCGCATAGGTATTGTGATTATGATTATAAAAATATACAAATAGATAATTCCACGGGCAATCGTTTCGTTCAAATACGGATATATAATAATACAGATAAGACAACCGACCGCCATATAACGAATTGCCCGACGAAAACGAATAAAACCAACCATATTAAATTATTATATCGTGCGTAAGAACGTGAGATAAGACGTTCGAAAATAACGCGAACAAAAAAATACAAAATTTTTTATTCTTTATATTAATTCGCGCGTATAGTCACAAAATTGTTCCCTAAACACGCGCAAGTCGAAGAGATGATTTCGATGTTAACAAAACTCCATATATTATAACGTACAGTTTAGTTTGCGAATTCTTTATCTATTCTTTCGTAAATTTATCACGCCTATATTTAATTATTTATTTTTATTACTATCTCGTGTAAGTAGAAATTATTTAAATATAACCGAGCATTTTCGTATAATTGTATTATATTATAATATTATATAAATTCGATGTAGTGTAATATACAGAATATAAAAACGAAAAGTGATAATAAAATTATACCGACGACGTGGTCGGACGAAGAACGACAAGACTCGGGGACGTTAAACGATTTCCTCGTTTCGAGCAGTCGTTCGCTAGTTTTTATCACGTCTTCGGGGCTTATTAAAAAACGATTATTTTCACATAAAATTCGAACGTAACGTATATATTTTGTACGATTGGGCGGTGATTTTTTTTTTTTTTTTTTTTTTTTTTGGTCTTCTCCTCCCCGAAAAGAACTAATAATCAATCGGGACGGACGCGCGATCGTCTTTACACGCCGTGCCGCCCGAAGAATTCGCGTAAAACTCTTGCGACTTATTCGAGCTATATAACAATCGCGTCGTTTGAAGCGTTTCCGAGCGAATAATTCGACGATTTATCGTCAAAAACGGCGTCCGATCGACACGTTGTTCACATCAATCGAAAAGACGAAATCGAGCGAATATTACATAGGTATTAACGTCGGACGATAATATTTATCGGATTCCATACGGTTGACAAAACTGTTTATTACCTACCTATTTTTGTTTTCTCGATCGTTATTTCATAAACTATACACGGTATAGTTTTATAATACAATACAGTTGCGCAATATTATTCAAACGTCCTTCCTTTTATGACCGCGGTATATATCGGTAATAAATATTTGGTATAACTTTGAACGTGGCGATTAATCGTATAGTGTTATTAAACTAACAAATCTGGTCATCGTCGAATTCATCAGAATTATTTACAAATTAACAAGTCGATTATTATTATGTATATAATATGTTTATTAGGTATGCCGAATGGACACGCGAGAACAATAAACATTAAAAAATTCGAATCACGAGCGCAGTCCGCGACTTTCGACCATATTATGTACAATGTACAATATACATTTAATAATAAAATATTGCTTACGTCACGTCTTAAGGACCTAAAAGTCGGTATCTAATATCTATATAATATATTAATATTGTATGAACGTGCGAATAACGAATTTGAATATTATAATAATTATTATCTGTAAATTGTATCCGTCGAAAGGATTTAACATTCTGTTGCGAATTTAAAAAAAAAATTATACTACCGAAAAGGGAATTTTGAAAAAATTACTACCGCGATCATATTTTATTATATATACGATATATGATTTCGTTGACCGAGGATTAACACAACCGCGGTATATCAAAACGATATTTATATATATATAATTATTATGTCCTATACACGATCGTACTCGTCGCTTTTTCCGTATATTTTAAATCGCTCGAAGTGTATAATATTATGTACATTATATGTAGTTACTAATGTCCTATTATTATATTGTACAGTGCAATCATCATTTATAATAATACGCAGTAATATCGAATTTATGAACCGCGTCAACATTTGTATACAGCGCGTTATTATATTACCTTATGTTTAACGTATAATATAATATGTAATATAACCATGTTTACAAAGCGGTTATTACACTTAAAACATAACCTAAAAATTAATCGGATCTCTCCAGTCTCGGTCATCGTTCGGCCATCACGTCTTGTTTCATCTATGATATAGCGTATAATAAATAATAATACATAATAATAATAATATACACCCGTATTATAAATAAATGTACACGTTTATTATTTTCATCCGTTATTTTGTTTCCGTGAGATTATCGCGATTTTGAATAAAGAATTTTATTGAAAATTCGTACGACACGATGTCGAAAAAAAATCTCACAATGCACATAAGAGCAATTTAAAATTTTTTCTCACAGACGCTTAAACATTTATCATGTTATGTGTAGCAGTGTAGCTAGGAGATTCTCGTGAGTTGTGATAAAAATTTCGGCGTGGGTCGCATATATTAAATTATAATATACTGTTTTAATAATATTATAATATTATAATCTATGTTAAAATCATATTATATGGTTTTGTATGGAATCACGATAAAAAAAAAATCATGGTATAAGCACAAAACACGTGCAAAAAGAAAAAGAGTCATTTGGAGTGCGAGTCGTCGAAATCAAAAAATTTTACAAAAAATGGGTTCTATCCCATGAAAAGTTTAGGAACCTCTGGTAAAGTCTATCATATAATATTATCCCATGAAAAGTTTTGGAACCTCTGGTAAAGTCTGTCACATAATATTATACGAACCATGATGGACAAAGCTAAAATTTGTTTGATCGTTCCATTTCTATTTTCAATTTAATTAATATAAACGAGAAATATTCGACTCGAAAAGACTTTATATAGAAACAAAATGTACGTTGTTGCAAATATTATACGTATAAGTTTTCAGTGAATAAATCAAATTGTTATATCTGGCAACATTTTCTACAGCGAAAAGTCTCATACTTTTTAGTAAATCCCACACGCAGCGTGCAGTCCAAAATGAAATTTGTGCAAACCTGCAGTACGGATTTTGTAGAAATAACATAATAATGTACTCACGGTATAGTAAATGAATAATATGTACATAAAAAGTAAATAAATTATATAAAAAAATATATATATATATGAGTCACATTTTTAAAGTTATAACCTTATTTCTGTGACCATAATATATAGTAAATAAGATTTTTTTTAAAAAAAATGAAAAATGAAAAAAGAAAAATAGAAGCTACAACGAAATAACACGAAATTTGTAAAAAAAAAAAAAATAAGACTATAAATAATGACATGATAAAACAATAAATTATATAAACACGACGTTATGATATGAAAATTGTCAGAAATATATCGAATACCATTTTAAAAACACAAGTCGAAGTACGATTTTTTTTAAATAATATTATTAGGTATATATCAAAATAAAATAACTGATTTACAAATAATAATAATTGTTGTTAATTAACATGTCAAAGATCATAATATATTGTTAATACGTGTGTAATTCATATGTCGTATTAAAATGTTTAAAGATTATAATTAAAAATTTCAAAATACTATATTTTGTCATATTTCGAACAGTCGGACATAATAATAATTTTATTATTATTATTATTATTATTATTATTATTATTATTATTATTATTATTATTATTATTATTATTTTATTATTATTAATAAATAATAATATTATATTCTAGTATAATGCCGCATTATATTATTTTATAAAACATATACAATAATATAATATTAGATCAAGATAAATGTCGATACGCTGTCTGCAAATCGGACAATCGTCTGTGCGTGCGCGTCCAGAGAGGAATGACAACGATGACGTTGTACGATTATTATTATTTTTTTTTTTTCATCATCATTATTATTATTATTATTATTATTATTATTATTATTATTATTATTATTATTATTATTATTATTATTATTATTATTATTATTATTATTATTATTATTATTTATTTACGGTTTGCTAATAAAATAATATTCGTCTCTCATTGTGTGACGGTGACACACCCATTATATATGTTACCACGGTCTTTATATAATGTTACCAAAATGCGCGGTACAATTTATAAGTACACAGTAATATAATATATATAATGTAGAACCTATAGGTATATACTTTTATAATATACGCCCATTACAATAATACGCGCATTTATTACAGATGGATCGGTTCGATTAGATAAATATCGGTTTTAATATTCATACGTGGTTTATATACCGGGTATGCGGTCGTCATGAACACTAGGTATGTTGTATATATTAATATTATTATAATAATATAATATATAAGTCATAACTATCTCCGGGCAATCGCCAATCCGAAAAATACCTCGAGGGCTTTCGCAATTATATATAATATTATATTATATCGATCGTCTTTGGATTTGGACCGCAGTCCGCAGCATAATAATCCGTTGGAAATATATTTATATTATATTATACACAGGTTATGGGGTCCTTATCCGAAATAATGTAATATGACAAACGTTACGCGTGTATGACTTTGAAGAAATCAATATTATAATATCGCCAACCCAAACCATAATATATTATTAAATTTCATTTTTATAAGAAAATAAAAATGATATTTTAAATTTTTTCCCCTCCTTAAATTAAACCTTATACCTACGTGTTATTTTTATCATTTTATACCATGTTCGAATCTATATTACACGATAACAGGACGTAAAATATAATTTAAGTATATAATATATAAAAAAATACACTTTTACTGTGTGTACTATTAAATAATGTAACAACGTTCAGTCTTGTCGATTCATAAAAACTGATATTTTATTATATTTCCGCAATAAATGACAATACCTATATAATACGTATGTAAATAATTATAAACTGATGACGTGTATTTTACAGATACTTCTTAAAATTTCTTGTAGAAAATAGACTATTATCTGAGAATATTATATTATTTAAAAGGTGTCCAATTTTTCAATGCGACTTCTCTATATTTACTTTGATTTTCATAAAAAAAAAAAATCAAATTTAAATTTTATATAAAAATTATAAAAAATATTAAAAACACGAAGTTTAAAATACAGAAAAACGTATAAAATATTAAAATTCGCACATATTATATTTTAACTATAACTATTATGAAATTTGTCTATTCTTTCAGAAATCCGTCCGTAATTTGTATTAAAAATAAATAAAAAAAAAAAATCGTATTCCATTCGAAAACTATAATAATAATAATAATAATAATAAAAATATATTTTATTTGATTATATATTAAACAACAACAATGCAATTTCTAATATATCACTGGCATTAAAACTTTCAACGGATAAATAATAATTCTAATGTATTTTATGTCGTATACACAATAATGTGATGTGATTCACATACAATGCAATATTATTTTCGTTTGTTACCGACTGTAACAATAATAATATAAAATATTATTGAAAGACTGGTACGACACGCGACAATAATATATTATTATATTATTGTATTTTATATCGAACGATTCTTGTAGACAAACTGCAAATATTCGGAGGAGAAAAAACATTTTTTATCCTCGTCCGGCCTATGATATGATGCGAAGAATATAACAGTTAATGAAAACAATTAACTCGAGACTTCAGATGGACTCATTCTGGACTCCAGCTCGGACGTCAAACGATCATAAAATCTAAATATATGGACAAAAGAAAAAACACGTTTTTCACACTTTCCGTCTGATAATAATAATTTTTTTTTAATATGATAAATAAAACAATTTTTTTTTAAAATTATAGTCCTCGTTTACCTCATTTTCGCCAAATTCCTTCGAGGAGATTATTTTATGTATACCTAAAGAGATATAAAATAGAGTTTTATATTACGTTTCTCGTACAATGTAAAACTGTTGTAAAACGAACCGTTATTAATCGTTTCGTGTCTAAATCAGCCTGAAACCGAATAAAATAAATCGATAAAAAAACATTACATAAAATATGTTAGGAATGTAAAATTATTAATATAATACGTCGACGTGATTGTTTTTCTTGAATAATATTTATCAATATAATTTAATACAATCGAAGAAAATGTTTTTTTTTTATATAAGTCGTATAAAATTATACCATATATACTAAGTGTATGGTATATGACTTAGTAGTATGACTTAGTATATAATTTATGAAACACTTCTAACGTTAAAAATTATTATAATAAAATAATAAAAATATGAAATAATTGTATCTATAAGATTATACTCGTATTATAGATCGAGTGGTTAATTTACAGTTGAAATTTACTAATAATTTAAAAAACTATATAATTTATTTTTATAATAATTATAATTATCCTGTGCGGTTAACAAAAGTGTACATAATATTAAAAATAAAAAATAAGAACTGATACTGCCGCGAAATGGATACAGGATAAAGAGCGTTGAATTTTGATTAAATTTTGAATGCAAAGATAAATCGTTTCATTCGGAAATACGGTTTTGAACGAAATTTATCAGATAATATATGTAGTAATTAAAATTTTTACATTCATATATAGCCTCTATGTTCAATTTAACTGACCATAAAACCCTTAAACGAGTTACCTAATAATTACCCAAATCTAATCTGACAGTACTTCTCTCAAAATCATTTTTCGAATGTAAATATAATGAATAAATCATTGCGGTTAAAATTTAATTAAAATTCAACACTATATTCTCTTTAGACCTGTAGCCCTTCCACAACACTATCAGCTCTTCTTTTTTCCTTTAAACATCTACAAAAAGTAATCGTTAATGTAATATTCACAATTATTTAGAACTGAGTTAAGTAATATGTAGGTATATGACATATGAGGTTCAATAAAATTTTTAAAATTTTTCATAATATTTTGTCATTTAACATTATTTTAAAATAGAGAAATAATTAGAATAATCCATATTCCATATAATAAATACTTTAAATACTATTTTATTAAAATTTCAACTTAAAACACCTTAAAAAAAAATTGTGACATGCAATTTTTCTAATATTTTAATCTATATATCAGTATGCTTTAATAAAATTATCAAAATTTTTTGTCTTTTTTATTAATAATTGTTGTAAAAGTTTTGAGAAATAATAAGAACAATACTATATTGATTCTTAAATTTTCGATTACACTAAAAATATCAACTTTAAACAGGTATAAAAAAAAATATTGAGACTTGATATATTTCTAATGTTTTGGTAATATGTTAAGTAATGTGTGAGTATATTTCAGTAAAATTTCCTGCAGACCTTAAAACCCAAAATTGCCCGTTTTATCAAATATTATATTGATAAAAACGAGAGTTTTAAGAAAAAATTCAAAGTTCTATATTTTGTAGAAAAATTAACGTAACGGTTCCAAAATTTTATCACATATAAATAGTACCTATGTGAATACTCAATTAAATTTTCAAGTTCAAATTGCCCGAGTTATTGTGAAATATTAAAATCGTTTTTTAAATAAATAAAACCTAAATTCACAAAATATTTAGTTTTATTTAAGCAAATACATATTTAGATAACAAAGTTACCATCATCAGTACAAAACACAAACTGATCTCGTCAAAATTTCAATTTCCTAAAATGACGTTTTTTCGTCATTTTTTGGTCGTTTTTTCTATCGCGTAGGGTCGAATTTGAAAAATTCGATAAGGACCTAAATAAAGTACCAACTGAGTGGACTTTCAAAACGGAAATTTCGGGTCGAAAAAGTGTCCACATACCTACATAAAAAAAAAAGACACACGCATCATTGTAAAACCAATAAGTTAGCCGCTTTGCTCAAAATGAAAAAGTGCACAATAAAACTGAAAGAATGGCAAAATGTAGTTTTGATAAGAGATGTGATATGATAATTCGTAAATCATATATATTTTGATATTACAAAATGCGATGTGTTAATCGTGTTATTTTTTTATTCCGTACACAATTACGAACTGCAGTTACAGGTAATTACGAATATAAATATATACGATTAAACAGCGTTTTTAAAACATAATATAACAAATAACATAACGGTTTGAAATGATATTTGCTCGTTTATAAAATATAATAATATATGCCACGTGTACTGTACTAAATACACTCTAAACATTCGTAATTATATGTATTAAAATAATATTATACAAACGGCGTATTAGTGTATGAAAAGTTAACGTCGGTTTTCTAACAATATAAATAAATATAATAATAATAATAATAATAATAAAATAAATGGTTAGTTTCGTTTGCAGGGCAATTATTATTGTACTTCGTATATACAATAATAAATATTGACCTATGGAAACGTATACGATTTCGTTAGCATTAATATTCCAGTGTGTGTGTTTTTGAAACATATAATAATAATAATATACAAGACTCCCCATATATTTATTTTTTAATTTGTTTACGAAAATTTCTCCACGATAACCGAGGTTCTGTTTAATGGTATTATACCACTTTATATAAATGTAAAAATAATAATAATACCGAAAATGTCATTGCACACCCAACCAGCCGTGTACACAGTGGAAAAACAATAATTATTGTTTTTGTGAATATAACATACGCGATATTATTATACGAGGTCGGATTTCACTGAACGTATATCGTTAATTGGTCTTGGTTATAGGACGATGAATTAATATATAAATAAGAATTACAAATTGGCTCAAGGTTTTTAATATTAAACTGATTATATTATAGAGATAATATAAAAAAAAAAAAAACTATTTCGATGATCTAATTCGAATATTATAAAAATAGAAAATTAACTTAACCTATCTTCGCCAAATTAAATCCTTTTTATTCCTGTTACGTAATCCATTATTATTATTATTATTATTATTATTATTATTATTATTATTATTATTATTATTATTATTATTATTATTATTATTATTATTATTATTATTTGTTTTTGTTCTTTTTCTGCGGTATTACCGAATTGAAATAATTATTGCAGTCTTCGCGTGAATAATTGTTCAGACACGGCATTTCGAATAGGCAAAAAAAATAGCTCGTGTCAAAAAATGCTCTCTAAGTATTATTTAGGAAGAATCATCGTAAATTCATCGTTTTAAATTTATTGGTTTATTTACATGAAAAACGACTTTATTTTCGCGGCTATTCGCTGATAATTCTATTCCCAACGTGATTTTAATTTTTAACTGCTATTCCTTGGACGGTGCGAACAAAAAAAATAAAAAACAATTATTATTTTATATCATAACGACTATAATAATATATTATAGCGTAAAGAAGTCGTATTTAAAACGTGGTTTTTTTTTTTTATTGTTCTAGAATTTTTATTATCGTTAATTGTAAATTTTATGCATATTTTTCATCGAATGCACAATAATCGTAAATTTAATTAAATAATTAAAAAATATAAAATATTTAAATATCTTATATGAATTTGAATACTCAAACTAGATTTTTTCGACTAATTATTTTTTATTTTCGTATAATAATATTTATGAATTTTCATATGGTCGAAGCACAACGAATAAATAAGACCTAATAATGATAATAATGATGATAATAATGATGATAATAATAATAATAATAATAATAAATAAATAAATAAATAATTGAAGGAGTGATTTTAATTATTTATTTCTAAATTTATCTATTACACTGGCTCTATTATTTTGTTGTAGGTATATCTATTACCGAGCTATTACCTGGCGATCGAATGAAATACGCCGTGGGTCGACACGACTTTTATTTTATTTCGTGCAACAATTATTTATAAGAACGTTTCGACAAATTAACAGTCGGATGGAAAATACAAATTACGCTTTTGGACTTTATTAGGACCGTTCGTTTCTATATCGTATCATAAATTTTAACGGTCGCCCGTG
This sequence comes from Tetraneura akinire, assembly GCA_021307375.1. Lineage (NCBI taxonomy): Eukaryota > Metazoa > Arthropoda > Insecta > Hemiptera > Aphididae > Tetraneura > Tetraneura akinire. Next base: position 15,852 of record JAIUCT010009198.1, on the reverse strand, counting down.
CGCTATTACAATATTACGCTATTACGATTGCAATTACTCGATTTACAAATATATCGTTATCATCTAATATTTCACAGTTTGTACGATATTAAATTATAGTAATGGCGTGGAAGTATAAAAACTTCGAGATTAGGGAAATCAATGTAAATGACACGTTCGTACGTATTAGTTTACGATTCTAAGACACGAATAAAATTGCGTCATTTGCGAAACGAAATTTACAACGTTATAATTGTCTACATTTACACCTGTAATAAGTCGATAAAAAAATCAAAGGATTTTTCGATTTGTTTATAAGTGTTTATTTAAATTTTTTTGTTTTTTCCAAAAAAAAAAAAAAAAAAAATTCAAATTATCGGTTCAAACACTAGCAAACACGCGTAAACGAATCGTTAATATAATTAAATATTGATATCTTAAAAAAAATACAATATTCGTTCTTTATATTATTAATATCGAAAAATAAATATTAGTTTTATTTAATTTTCGTAAAAAAAAATTTTCGTCCTATGTCTGTTTACTTATTTATTTATTAAAAAAAAATACTCCTAAGTATCTGCTCTTAAGGAATTCTTTTTAATTAAGACAAAACATTTATATATATATAATATAAATTATTTAAGAAACTGTTTTCTAAACAAACATAATTTATATTTATTGTTAATATATAAAATAAATTAAGAACAGATAATCAATTAATAGAACACGTGGCAAACAAACGTTAAAAACGAATGATGGAATAAAAAAAAGTTTGGAAAAATATCGATCTTATAATATATTTATATAAATATATTACGTTTCTAGACCCTAGACTTAATCGTACGTTATATGTTATTAAAGTTTATCATTTTCTCCAGTAATGGAATTCAATAATAATTGTTAATATATTTATATACTTTAAAATTTTAAATACGAAAACGTTGAAGTTTACAGAATACTTTTTAGGTAGGTAACCTAAAATCTTACATTCTGTTCTTTTTATATAAAAAACCATCGGAAATATTATCGACTGTATTCAATTTTCAGCGAGTTACAAGATAATAAACATTATCTTGAAATTTTCGAACTTTTGATAATACTATTATAAATATAAATAATTATCTGATATGAATAACGTTACAAAAAAATAATATTATCGTTAAAATATAAAAACTGTAAAAAAAACAACGTTTAATTTATCGTTTAATTAATATACAATATATTAAAAAATACATATAATAATATTATGTTTCTTTTGATTATATTAATAAATGCAAACCTTGTCCTTAAATTGTTTTATATATTTTTATAATATACGAGTGTACGTTACATAATTCATTCAATTCGCTAATATTTTATTCATTTTGTTATTAAAAATATTCCTCATAACGTAATATTATATTATATGCGATAATATGAGAAAAAATTATTAACTATAAACTATACGAAATAAATTTTCTTAATGTTTTGTCCCTCGGATTTTTAATAATCCCAGTTACGAAATGAATTATTATACAATATTTAATTTTCTCCTATATTCATTATACGGCGACATTCAGCGACTTGAATCATTTTCGTAATCGTATTATTTATAAATATCAAATTAAAAAAAATACTAAAAACAGCGAGTATATTTTATTTTTATATACTTTCCTCGGATAATTCAAAATTCGAATAATTATTATACCATTACTAAACTAAAAATAGGCATTTGTTTCAAATGAATTTCAAACATCAATGTACCTGCATTTTCTTTGTATTATCAGAAGAAAAATAAAAAAATTATTATTAAAATATATTTTATTACTGCAGTAAATCCAACGAACATTTTTATAATAAAAATCAATTTTTCGAGGGTATTCTTTATAAACATCACAACGCCATACGCGTCATTATTTATTATACATTCTTTTTTTCATATAGATAACGATATACTGATGAAATTAAATAAAACTACATGTACTATTTATTCGAGTTTAGTTAGTATACAGAATCCAAGACACGTGAAAAGTCATGAAATATTAATAGGAAATGGGAAATTATCAAAAATGTGAATAAACAAATTAATATTAAAAATAAGCAAATATTATTATATTGTCGTATAATACATAGGTATTGCAAAAATTAATATTTTTTCTAATTTCATCAAGAATTGTCTTATACGTATATTTAAATAAATTGCAATAATTTATAAAAAGTTGCACGCACTACTCCTCAGTGGCGTATTTAGGATTTTGTCGCTTCGCTCAGAATCTAAAATAGTACCTATTTAATATGATGGTTATAATTATTATCATATTTTACAGCCTATGGGAGGGGATTGATCCCCTTGATCTCCCCTGTAAATACGCCACTGCTACTCCTACTCATAAAGGTCGTGTTTAAATGATTTCCAAACGAAGTTTTATCTGGCCGTTATCAACAATAAGAAAAATATAAATGTTTGTTTTTATTTTTAATTCACTCGAATTTAACAAATACAAAATAATATATGTAATATTATTATTTGAATTCCATCAATGACCATACGAATTTCCTCAGCCTTCACACGCCAACTATGAGATGGGGAAAACTAGTGCGCACTTAAAACGTTTTTTATCATCTGTACCTGCAATCAAATAAAAAAAACTATCTTCAAAGCTGTTTTACAAAAAGTCGTAAGACACGGAGTCTTGTTCGAGTTGTTTAAAAGAACTTAGAGGCCCCATTATAAGAAAACATACAAATTTAGACACACACAAGCGCCACTAAAATTTCGAATTCTAAACACTTTTACGGGATAATCAAATGTCCACGATAAAGTAATATTTGCAATATTAAAATAAAGTAAGTAAGTCCTTAGTATAAGTAAGTTTTAATAGAAGTATTTTATTTTCAAACGGTTTAAAATTTTTAGTAAAATGGCGATCGAAAATATTAAATCCATACAAATATGAAATATATAAGAAATAAATACCAGGTTTCTATAAAATTATTTGTTATAATAAAAACATACAATTTTGTAGAAGTTGGGTATATTTATTTCTTATATAAACTATTTTACAAGTAACTCAAAACACCAAAACATTCTACACGAATAGTTTAACTGGATCGCATATTATAAATTATAAAATATTTATAAACTTTGTATAAAATGGAATTATTTCTATATAAATCACTCTGTATATCGTATATATAGATCAGTATATCACTCTGTATCACGTCCATCTTCACTGATGGTCTTGCACACACAAAGTCGATTCGAAGCTAAATATATTATTATTTATGTCGACCAATGGCGTAATCTTATGGTAAATGTTAAAAATATTAAATTACGTCCCGTTTAAAAAAAATATATAGCTTATTTTTTCTATTCGCAATACAATTTCGTCTTTTTCAAGTATTTTCTAAAATAGCTAATATTACTTTAATGTCATCGTCTTAAAACATTTTTCATTTTATCCAAAATAATCGTTTAATTATTATTTTTATTTAAATACAACACATAATTTCAAAAACGAAACTAGATATCTTTTGCGTGAACCACGAATGAAATTTCGAATTTGGACACGTGTATTGTGTATATGCATGAAAAATCAAAAATTTAATAAAATCTAAATAAATTCCATATTATAATTTATCTAATATCGATATATTGCGTAACTATTATTCGTTCTCGCATGTCGCATCTTCTATTTTAAATCTTATTTTTAATAATATATATTTATTATTAATATTAACCTTACATTGAGCAAATTTAATTTCATATTTAAAATTTAATAAAAAAAATTATACTTTTATTTAAATATTATACAATTATATTGGGAAAATATTTTTTTTCCAAATAAAATCAAATTTTAGCCGAAAAATGACATTTTTGCAAATGTATCATAAATTCATAAATGATACATTTCAGCGCGTTAACGTTTACTAATTATTACTTATTTATATTATATAGACTTACAATATTCAAATCACACAAGTAATTTTCATCAATTAGTAATTTTAGGCTCGGGACTTATTGCAATTGCATATTATTATTTAATTGTCTAAAAAATTGCTACGTAAAATATAAATATGTTTTAAGCGATAACGAATTTAAAAATAATTTTTTTTTTTGCATATTAATGCATGTATCGACATTTTTATGAAAACGTGCATATTTTTACGAATGACACTTTTTTATGCATATTTACTATATTCGAGACAAATTATTTGTTTTTTAAATTTAAAAATTGTATACATAATATTTCTACACGAGTTCAATTGTAATTGAAAATCGCCAAAATTTTAATCGTTGTACAAAAAAATAAATAAGTAGTTTTCGAATATTTCTTTTTAAATTTTAATATAATTAAAATATGAAATAAAATATTCATGGGAGTTTTTTTATTTTTTCATAATCGTTAATAGAAAACGGAAAATTATCGAACAGTCTATTTATTTATTATTATTTTTAAAATTTATAATAAATTTTTACTAAACAATTAAATTAAATAAGTAAAAAAAAAAATTAGGTGCATACACGTATCACGTATGCATAATAAAATTTTCTTGCATATTTTCGTGCATATTTGATAAAATTTTAATGGATTATCGCGTGCATATTTTCATGGTTTATAACGCATTAAATCCCGGCCTTAAACGGTTTGTAATTCGTCCACAAACTGAAATTTCTACTATGCGGTTCCACTATAATATTATTATCATTCATCGGACGCATTATACTAAAATCTATACATATCATCCATACAGTCTACAATTGAATATTGAATTATTATCGCTCTTATATTTTATATTATTATTATTACTATTTCCCGTGTTTATGACTTAGTGTGTGTGTGTGTTCTTATACACTTTACTTCTCAACCGAAACGCGACAATGTAATGTGTAATACGCGTCGATGGAAAACAAGATCTATCGTTTTGTTTCGGTGTTGCGTTTTTTTTTTTCTATTATTCTTCGTCGTCGTTACTTTACGCATCATCGTGTCTTTTAAAACGGTTCAAATCATGTTATCGGCCGTTTTAAACGGATTCGGCGACGGCAAAACGACATCGAATTGTTGTTTATTCATAGTACCGGATACGAATAATAACCGTCGTATATGGTCACGTCGCGTGTTAAAAAAAAAAAACGATATTACTTATTATTTTTAATCGTCGATAACTGATAAGGCATAATCTTCAAAACGTATTTAGCAAATTTAATAGGTGTACGTGTGTAGCCGCAGGAAAAGGCTTTGAAGGCAACGAAAGCGCCTAAATTTATTAAGGGATTAAATTTTGCAATTTACCACACGCGACACATGAACAATCGCATTACACTATTACAGTATAAAATATTATATCACATACCAAATCAAAAATCTTTCTTGTCAGGTGATTTCGTACAATTCAATTTTCTAAATAATCGCTTGACCTATTCAAATACTTAATTATTTTAGATTTTGAGCGAAGCGAAGAATGTATTGGTTTTACAATGATGAGTGTCTTTTTGTTTTTATGTGTCTGAAGACACTTTTACTACCCGAAGTAATGCTCTGATTTTCATGAATAACATTTATGTATCCGGTTGGAAAGTAGATGTATTTGGTACTTTATTTAAGTCATATTTCGAATTTCTTAAAATTGACCCAATGCGATAGAAAAAACAGCTTTTTTCACGAAAATTGAAATTTCGACGAATTCGATTTCAATATTTTCCCGATAACTTAGGCAATTTTAAAGTTAGAAACTTGAAAATTTTATTAAGTGTTGACTGTTGACATAGGCACTTTATATATGTGATAAAATTTTGGAACCGTTACATTAATTTTCTACAAAATATATGACTATGACTTTAACTTTAAAATATTAACGTGAGTGTACAAAATTTAAAAATCAAGCAACTAACCGCATCCTAAACATTATAATCTTTATAGAATCTATTATATTTGTAATAATAATAAAAAAATCAAGATTCGTTACTTCGGAATATTAATATTCGCATTTTACTGGTTTATGCTTTGAAAGAAAGTCGTTCCAGTCTGGAAAAATCCCATCTCGTTTTACTAATTAATACGTGTCTGTTATATCTCACGTATGTATTCGTCGACCTTATATGAGTACATAAATAACGTTTTCGCAAATCGATAATGAAAGTCGTACATAATATAAAATTTGGGCGGGAAAAACGATTCGGATTTTGAAAAAAATTTTAAATTATTAGCTTGGAATATCATTATAATTAATTTTAAACCGGAACTCATCATTATAAAGTGTATAATGCATATTATAATATTATGATTTATGATTTATTAAGCAATAGTTTACGTTTAATTTTGACAAAATCTTAAAATATGCGACGTGATAATATAATAAATATAGTGTTGGGCAACGACGATACGAACCTATTTTTTTATGCGATTTAAAACTTTTAAGTAGGTGGTTGTTTTATTTTTTTGTTAATTCAAATTCAATGTAATTACGCGAATTCTAAAAAAAAAATTTATGAAACGGATTGAATAATATCCATTCCGCAATTTATAATATTTATAATACATAATCTATTTATGAAAAAAACAAAAAAAAAATCGTATGATATCGTAAGACATATCGCGGATACTTCGTAATTTTTTTTGGTATAAGGGATTAATCGCCTCCGCGGAGTCAAAAAATTCGTGACGCCACTGTATGTGTGTGGTGCGTTTTAAGAATTCGGATGTTATCGGTGAAAATCGACGGAATATAATAATACCTACCGCGGTCGTTTTTTTAGCTTTTAAAAAAAGAGAGGCGTTCGTGTATGAACGATTTAACAATATAATAAAAATAATAATATATTATAATAGTAATTAGTAATATTATACAGGGGGAATAAAAAAAGAACTCTGTTAATTTGTGATTCTTATACGCGATTTTCTAAACGAAAATCGAATTTTATTATCCGGAACGGTTTGTGTTAGATTAGGTTACACATTATTCTATGTGAATAGGTAGGTATATCATTAAACGGTCTAGTGAATTGTATGTTATATTATATAGAACGTTAAAAACAAATTCGTAACGGGCCGCACGCAATACGCGTGTGTTATCGTTACAATCTATATAGTATATACATATAATCCAAAGAGTATATTATATTCCTACGTTTTCCAAAAAAAAAGATAAAAATATTATAACGATATACCGCGGTATAGGTATATAATCGTATAAATAAATATCGTTTCGTTCTTCGCGGATCCCGTCGAGGATGTTATGTTATCATAATCATATACGGACGCGCGGAAATATTTGCCGAAATGACGTGCCCGCTCGTTTGCGTGCGCCGCGGTGTCCTTAACCGACCGCGGTGGTGGTCGCGGGGCTAATCGGGTCGGTGCCCCGAGAATACGACCCGACGCGTCCGCGGCAGAAATTGACGATCCTGTGGCGGAAGGACCTAAGGGACGGCGCGGAAGAATCGCGAAACAAGGGACTCGCGCGCGTGTATGTATAATACGTGTGTTGTATGTATAATTATTGATTATTGCCCGCGATTTCGCGAAAAAAAAAAAATAAAAATAAAGACGAAGAAAAAAGGGGTGCTGTCCCGTTCGGCGTATATATATATATATAGTTTCCCCGTCCGCGTGTCAGGGATGTATAGCGGACTACCGCACACTAGAGCGCGCGCGCCGCCATACCGCATCCGTCCCTGACGCGAAGAGGACGACGAAGAATACGGGCGGCGCGAGGGTATAGACATTATTCTTACCGCAATGAAAGTCGGTTGTATTAAAATCCCACGACGGTAGGGGAGGCAAACGAGAGACGGTAGGGGTGGCAGAATAGGAGAGGCCTGCGATGTATATTATATATGTATATAATAATATATACGCGATACATATACCGAGGGTTAGGTTATCGGGGGGAAAACCGTTGCCGTTGGTAACCGTTCGGAGACGCAATCATGTGTAAAGCTCGCACATTTACAATCTCCCCGAATACGCGCCTCTGTGTGTACGGTATACATTATTTTGCGTCCCGACCGAAATCTCGGGATGGAAAACCGTTCTTTATCCTTTCCTTATATATATTATTCCTTCGTTTTTATTATTATTATTATTATTATTATTATTATTATTATATTTCGTCCTTTTCCCCCCGTTCCGTTTTCCCGTACGGTTGTATACGTATATAACATATATATATATTTTTTCTCTCTTTCGTCCTGTTCCCCCTTCACCGGGTACCTCGGACCGTGAATAAAGAGGAGTTTCCTTTTTTTTTTTTTATCCGACTATGCGTGCAACGTAACCCCTTCCGGCGTCCCGCCGCCGCGAAGACCGCGTTATCGTTTCTTTTCGGCCCCCGCCGAGCACGATGACGTCGCTCTCCCATTGGTCCGCCCGTAATCGTATTTATTTTTTATTTTTAAAAAACCCCGACGGTTTTATTTTAATACGCGCATACATCTCTCCTCCCCTAAAACACCTAACCCCCATCGTCGTCTTGCGAGGACGTTATTATAATTTATATATTTATATTTTATATATATATACAATTTTGTATAAAATATATCCAATTCGAAAACGCTTTCCAGCTCGTTACGTGTATTTTCTTGACTTACCGAAATTTATTGTTTTAACAACTTTAAAATTATTATTTTGTCCGATTCTATATATTATATATATTATATATTTACAATTTCAATATACCCATCATATCCTATCTTAACTATAGGTAATAAAATTGATACCTATGCACATATACCATATACCATATACCTATACGCATATATATACCTATGCAAGTAAGTGATTATACTTATCATTGGCTAAACGTACATATATTATAAAAATATATAACGTATAAGTACGTTGCCATCACTTGGACGCGTATTGAACGGAATTCAGTATTGTGAGAATAACAATAAAATATCAGTTTTGTGTGATATTCTGATTCCGTAATTCTCTGGCGATTCACCACGATTTTGAATTAAGGAAACAAATGCAGTTATCTGTTCTATAATAACGCATTAAATGACCCGTCGATCATTTTTCCTCTCCAACACGTCACCGGCTCGAATTTGATCACTCTGAAACACTCGTCAGCGATAAATTTTAATAGAATTTTCAACGACAAATAATAAATATAACTTTATTTTATGTACTTGATTTATGTTCGTAACCGTCTAGGTAACAATAATGTATCATAACTGCGCTCTCTTATTGTACATACAATAATTCAATATGTAAATTGCCATTAATATGTTGTATAGTTCTAAAACTACTAAGGTACTGGAAAAACTGAAAAAAAAAAATTTTGCGTTACCAAAAGTATATAGGTATCTACCGTAAAAATTGTTAATATGTCGAACAAACACTTTGAAGTTTACAGATAATTTTACGTTTTTTTTTTGTGTCCATCTAAATTTTCAATATAATCGCATCGTTCTATAACCGATTTCTCATGGTATTCCTGTGGTATTTCCTGGTAACCTGTAACAAACAAATATTTTAAATCAAAACAGCAATCTTGGAAATTGGAAGTATGCATAATGTAAAATGAGAAATTTTTGTATTTTTAAAATATAACAATAATAATTTTTATATTTCATTATACACATGGAATAAAAACGGCATCTCGCATGTTACATCATTTATATTAATGAATTACATTATCATTTATTTAAGCGTAGAATAGATTGAATTGCGTTTCATCGATTATTACGGGAATAGAAATAATATTATTGGTACAATAAATATTATAAAATACAAAGTAATATTTATAATATCTAGAATGCATAAAAGTAATCGATAAAAATCGTAAAACCGTATATATAAAAGTAATAATAATATTATTTAATACTACGTATTATGACTATTAACTGTATTAGGTATCTTCGATTCTGAACGTTTTATAATTTACGATTAAAAACAAATACAAATTATTATTTTTAGTATAGCGCACGTCTAATAAGTTACATATAGGTACATAAAAAATACATTTCTTTAATTGAAAAATTTAATTATAAATTTCATAAGCTAGCAATTTCAAGACCTTAATTATTTAATTTTATTATTCAAATTGTAAGTAAAATCGTACAATTATTTCTCGGTTCTCTTATCGATTTGAAATTTGAACTAAAAACGTCCAACTTATATAGCATTCTAAAAAAAACAATATTTTAATAGATATATAACATTATAATTTGTTAAAAATAAATTTATATACCTCCTACTGGGAAATATTAAATCATACGTAAACAATGAATTTTAATTTTAAATAAAATGTATCAATAATAGTAAAATGTATTCATAAATCATAATAATATATCATTACATAATTAAATTTGTATATTTTATTTAATAATTGTCGGATATTTCGCGTTTTAACGTTTTAAAATTAATTTTCGTTCAAAAAAAAATATCTAAAAAATTGTTAACTTTATACCTATCTACCGCGATTAACACATAATAATAACAATAATATAATGTTAACCGCAAGTAAAATGTGGTTCCGGAAAAGAATCCGCACAGTAACCGGCTATTGATTTCGGAATAATGTGTATGCTGAAATGGAGTACCTATATAATATAGTCACGCATTCTCTCTTGTACTGTTTAAATATTAATTGTTGCCATTATAATTATTACGTTTCACGAGTAAGTCATTAAATTAATCAGTTTTTTTTTTTACAATTTTCCAAAGTAAATTTATAATTATTAGATTGATCAATTTTATTCATAAAACGTTAAAACATATTTTTATATTTATTTTACTCCATATCAATATATTTATATTATTGTAAATTATCTAACCTGACTAAAACTAAGACGATGGTCCTAAATTACAGATCGATTGAATTTAAAAATGTAACATTAAATCAATTTTGTGTTCATCTGAAATTAGGTGAAATTGAAAAACGTTACGGTCTTAATAATAATTACTATCTCGTTACGGGAGCCAGGGGAGGGCACAGGGTTACAGCCCCTCCCTCCGAAATTTTAAATATTTATTTTTAAATTCACATATTTGATCGTTTCAAAAAAAAAAAAAAACAAAACAAAACAAATCGAAATAGTTAATAATTCCAGTTCACTTTCAGTACGAATTAACTTTATTGTAATTTAATAATTTATCAATACAAAATAAAAATGTGGGGGCGGCAAACAACAATAATCATAAATGATAGTATTCCCCAGGTACGTACACAAAAAAAATTTCGAGGGGATTCATAGGTTACTTATACATAAAATTTACTGTAAATATCAATATATTATAGTAACAGCTACTTGTTTATTAACTACTTTAATTTTCTAAAAAGATAATTCTGGGGGTTTGAACCCCTAAAATCCCCCTTGTACCTTGGTATTCTCCAATATTCATAGTCGATATATAGTTCATATAATATAATGTATATATTCTAAAAGGTAGCCAAGATTTATAACGTTTAACGTGTAAATTTTTTTATAAATACTTGGGTATTTCTTTTTTTTTTCAATTTTTTTTATGGTACCTATATTATTTATATATGTGCGGCTTGCTATAAAAACACTATATATACCTACTGCGTCTAAGCTTCTCTGTTTAAATTTCACTTAAATATATAATAATATCGTGCTTAATTTATTAAATGCTCTTTGATGATTTGTTCAAATATTGTTTAATCGTTTATTATATTTATGTATACATAAACACAATTTGAGTACCAAATTAGCTCCTGGCTTGGGAGTATAATTATTATTAGCATCCTCTGTAGTTTAAAAATTAGTAAGTACCGATATTTTATTTTTGTATATAACTTGAAAAGAATAATTGAAGTTTTATATTTATAAAAATAAATTGAATGTTATCTTGTTTCCAGCATCATCATCAATTATTTCTTTACTTTGTTATATATTTTGAAACAAATTTTACACTGTACACTGTATGTATTTTAAATTTATTTAAAAAAAAAAACAAAAAAAATAGTTCAAATTAACCCATCAGGAAAAATAATTCTGGCTAAGGGCTTGAGTATACTCGTTAAATGTTTTGAAAATTAAATTTAACCGCTGTAACCGCTGAGACGAACGTATGGACCAATGGTTCTTAACCGGTGTTCCGCCAAAATTTCAAAATTGGCGAAAAAAAAGTTTATTTAAATAATATTTCGAAGAATTTTATTTTTATTTTCATCGTTTAAAATTTTTAAAACTATGTGCACATTATGTATGTAATTTTATTAAAAAAAAAAGGGGAAAAAATGTAAATTATCGTTTAATTTCACGCCTAGTGTTCCGCAAAAATCTTATATAATTACAAGTGTTCGGTGATTTTTAAAAGGCTAAGAATCACTGGTATAGACAATAACAATATACCTATATATTATATTATTATTATAACACGGCGACTGATATGAAAATATGAATACTATCACGCGTGCGATTGATTGGACACGGGCTCGCGGTCGCCAACGAGAAAAATTTGCATTCCCACGGCTGTCAACGCGGACGGTCGAAGATATTGAAAATAAAAGAAAAATGTGGACACACGTCCGCGTTAAAAAAAACGGGCCTCGTGTGGAAAGAGGGGGACGAAGGGAAAACGATGATAATAATAATAATGATAATAATAATAATAATAATAATAATAATAATAATAATAATAATAGTAGTTATAATAATAGTTATAATAAATAAAATAATAACAACAAACGGCGACGACCATAATATAATAATATAATATTATGATATTATTGTATTATTATAGTCTTTGGAATCGTCGACGACGGACTGGCGATTTTTTCCACAGCATCTCCCGCGTCCGACGATTGCCGCCGCCGACGTTACGCACCGGTGGGTGGTCCGTCACGTTTCGTTCCGGCACACGGAAATTAACCCGAACCGATCCGATTCGTCATTATCATTACCATTATCATCACACCCTGTTTATTATTATTATTGAATTATATCGACACACACAAATATTATTTTCTATATTTATTATTATTATTATAAATTTTATTTTTTCGTCTTCCCTCGTCCCGTAAACGTAATAAAAAAATATTACGTAACGCATTCGTTGTCGGTTGTCCGTTCGTATAATATAGTTTTATTTTACCGACGCATACCGCGGTCGCAGTCCTCGTGCACTGTCACCGAAAGGTCTTTGATTACCGCGTGTATCGTTTAATAAACATATGTTTTATTTTTTATTTTATTTTTTTTATTTTCTTTGTACTACGTTCTGTTTTATAAAACGCGCGATTTCGACCCCGCGCGTTCGGGCACACGTCATCCGTCTTCGATCGTTTACATTTCCGAACCGGAAGTTCGGAACGCGTTCTAGGAAACGCCGAAATCGTATACGGCGGGTAACGTTTTGCAAAACGATAGATTTTTTCCATTTTTCGAACAAAACTAAAGTTATAATGTTTAATACAAGTATATAAATTATATGATATTGGGAGTGTTCGCGAATATGTCTTTCGTCATCTTTTGTTTTCGTGTCTCTTGGACGTTACAATATTTTATTGTTTCGTTGAACGCGTGATAGGTACATAATAATAAATTTCATTTTTTTGTCCTAAATTCTTCAAATATTGAATATTTATAAATTTTTAAATAAAATTTGTTTCAACAACAATGAGACAACAAGACAATTTCAAAAAAGTGGGAAAGTCGATCTAAAGTAGACTTTCTAACGAATTCAAATCCGTTTTCAGATCCCTTATCGCATAACTAGATCGATCGTAACGTTGGAAGTAGCAAAAGCAAACGTCTAAATCCCCAACTTATATGTGTGTTAGACAGAGAAAGAAAACCGACGCTTCGAATCCCCTTAAGAGTGATGATAGCGATAACTCTGATAAGGTTTCTTGACTTTCAATCAGATTCGTAATTTGATGGAAAATCAGATTAACCAGTAAATGTATTTTTTAACACAGGGATTATATTCATTATTTTTATACAACTATCTTGTATTTTGTCCGTCTATAAAATATTTGTACGAATATAATATTATAATAGTACAAGTATGACGCCTACACATGTCGGTATAACACGTTAAGATATTCCTTTACTAAAATATATACCAAAATATAACATTATTATATAACGTGGTTCAATATCATGCAATTACGTAAAATTAGATAAATTATAACAAAAATTGCATAATTATGGAAATTAAATTGACGCATATTAAATTAAATACAATACTAAATTATGTGTAACCACTAACCACCGTTACCAAACATAAAAATGAAATAATGTACAAAGATTTAAAAGAAACATTACAAGAGTGCTTCGTGCTTGTATTAAATTACTATTATAACGATTGTGTAAAATATCTACAATCAATTGCACATAATTTAATATTGTAATTTTAGATTCTGAGCGAAGCAAAGAATGTATTGGTTTTACAATGTGTGATTCTTTTTTTTCTTTTTATGTCTGAAGACACTTTTACTACCAGAAATAATGCTCTTATTTTAACGAATAGCATAATGTTTCCGAGTGGAAAGTGGATGTAGTTGGTACTTTATTTAGCTCATTTTTCGAATTTCTCAAAATTGACCCTACACGACGAAATTTTTCACGAAAACTGAAATTTCGACGAATTCGATTTCAATATTTCACGATAACTCAAGCAATTATGAAGTTAGAGACATGAAAATTTGATTGGGTCTTCACAATATATATTTTGAAACCGTTACGTTAAATTTTCTACAAAATATAAGACTTTGAATATTTCGTAAAATTCTCGTTTTTATGTATATAATGTTTGATAAAATTAGCAATTTTTGGCATTAAGGTCTGAAAATTTTACTTAAGTATACTTATATATTACTTTAACATCATATCAAAATATCAGAAAAATCCTTCGTCTCATTTTTTTTTTTTTTTAACATTTTAAAGTTGATATTTTTAGTTCAAACGAAAATCTTAGAATCCATATGTATATTTTTGTTCTTCCAAAATTCTGCCATACTGCAGCCAACATAATCTATATAAGCTGGAACACGAAACCTCAGGATACGAATATATCGTGCGGATAATCGGACGTGAGATTTGAATATCATCATATGGCCAAAAGTGTGCAATATTATTCTCAGTCGATATACCTACATAAGTTGTAAGATTTCAAATTCACAACGATTTTCGACCTATACGCTCAAACTCTCGTATAAATATCGTACGTTATAATATTGAGGTGTACATTATAATAATAATAATAATAGTAAAATATTGTTACATGGTCGGTTCGCGGCCGCAAATATACTCGTATTATGGTCACAATCACCCGAGTTAACCAACCTTGACAATCACACCGTGCACGTACTACCCTTTTCAAATTAAGTCGCATACCGTGTATAACCTCATTAAAAATTATGACAGGTAAATCAGGTAGCCGGCATGAGGTTATCACACGCCGACGGTGGCCAGCACACACAGAGACACGCATCGCGTTTTGATAACAATAGTCCAAAAAGATACGTGTGTAATAATAATAATAATATTATTATTATTCTTATTATTCTTATTATTATTACATTATCATTATGTATGTGAACGATATACGTACACAGTAATATTTGTCATTATTATAACGAGCGAAGACGTCTCTATGACCGTCTCTGGCCTGTCTCTCTCGCCCTCCGTTCCGTTTGTATTCCGACCGAACGTCATAATAATAATCGTATTGTATATGATATAATATTATTATTATTATTATTATTATTATTATGTTATGTATAACTAATGTGTAATATATACGAATGCATGCCGTGGCGCATTGTCCAACGTACCTAATACGAGTATGTAATATAATATAATGATATGTATACACATTATTAATATTTTATTATTATTATTATTATTATTATTATTATTATTATTATTATTATTATTATTATTATTATTATTATTATTATTATTATTATTAT